>SJYX01010036.1:181214-235414 GCA_006410675.1 Oreotragus oreotragus | reverse complement strand
GGCCACCTGACGCGAAGAGATGACTCATTAGAAAAGACCCTGATGCTGGGAAAGACTGAACACAGGAGGAGAAGGGACAACAGAGAAGATGGTTAGCTGGCATCACCGACTCAATGGACATGAGTTTGAGCAAGCTCCGGGAGATGGTGAAGCAGAGGGAAGCCTGGCGTGCTGCAGTCCACGGGGTGCCAAAGAGTCAGACATGACAGAGAGACAGAACAACAACAAGAAGGGGTATCTCTGGGGGGCTTTCTAGGTGGTGCTCATGGTAAAAACTAGCCTGCAAATGCAGGAGATGCTGGAGACCCAGGTTTAACCCCTGGGTCTAGAAGGTCCCCCTGGAGGAGGGCATGGCAACCCACTCCAGTATTCTTGCCTGGAGAATCCCATGGACAGAGGAGCCTGGTGAGCTACAGTCTGTAGGATCCCAAAGAGTCCGACATGACTATAGCAGCTGAACATACATACACACACATCCCTGATGTAGCATCCAGGTTAAGAGTCAGATTTTCTATTGAACATCTTCCATGAAATATTGTTCTTTATTCACAGGACAATTTCAATTACATATTGAAGTAACAGGAAAACAAAACAGAAAACCCTGAAAATATAATTTGTTAAAACCTCTACACCATTTAAACCTAAAATGAATAAAAAGAGCAAAGTATAAAATGGCAAAAAAGAAACGAAAACTAATTTTATTTGTCCTTTTTTTTTTTTTTCTTTTTTAAATGTCAGGCCTTCCTGGAAATCTGAATTGTGTCCTGTAATATTTAGTTACTTTCAAAAGAATCAGAAAACTATTTTTGACCCAGCCTACCATAAAACAACTATCATTGTTTAAAAAACAAAAACACGGTCTAGATGACAGATGAATAAATATCAAACTAGGGGGTAAAATCTATACTGAAGCCAATATGCCCCCATAAAACAACATGAAACCTTCTTGTAAGAAAAGATGAGGAATTCTGAATTTCTCTTAAGTAAAAGCAACATGAATTCTGTGGGTAAATGAAGCAGTGGAATACACTAAACAGGTATTCGAGCAGGCCGAATGTCACACACAATTGAGCTAGTACGACATGAAAAGTTTTAGTGAGGCGAGAAAAAAAAAAACAAACACACACACACAAAGTGAACAGAAAAAAACTGCACAGAGCTGGTATGCTTGAATATGCTTGAATGAAAGATTACAAACATTATTTTTCTCTCACTACAATGCAAAACAAGCAAAATCAATAACCAATTTTATCTAGATTTGTATCCATTGTAGTGTTATAAAGCCAATTTCGGCACTGCCTGAACAGAACTCCTAGCTCAGCATCTTCTCAGAAAGTAAATTTGTCATTCTGACCGGTACATAACTAACCATAAAGTGGCAAAGAGAGCGTTTTGTATTTGATGTTTTAATAAAATTCACAAAAGGCTGGGAAAAACACAACCTTAAAACCTTAGCTACTTTAGAGCAAGTATATTACATTTTAATATAGTTTTAGAGAGTATATCACTTCAGCTGATTTAATAACAATAAAAAGCCAGATTCATAGGAATATAATTAGTATTAATTTTATGATTCACTAATAGAAACAGAGATTTGCCAAAGATTCAGATGATTTCTTAAAAAAATTTTTTTTCCAAACATTTCATTGCCAGGCATTAGCAGGGAATGCCATTCTATGTCATAGCACACAAGGCAGGTATTAGGACTTCAGATTACCTAAAATGACCACCACGAGAGGCATTTCTATACAGACAGAGGATGAGATGGTTGGATGGCATCACCAACTCAGTGGACATGAGTTTGACTAAACTCCGGGAGTTGGTGATGGACAGGGAGGCCTGGCGTGCTGTGGCCCATGGGGTCGCAAAGAGTCGGACACGACTGAGCGACTGAACTGAACTGAGTGGATACTATACATTGATATTACATTTGAATTATTTGTAGACCCAAGCTATATAAAATAAATATTTTACGTGAAACATCACACAATTTTAATTCCTGGGTATAAATCATTCCTACATCTACTCCTCTCTTTTATATCACTGTTCATCACCATCAGATTCTCATATCTATTATCCAAATGTATGTCTCTCTCTCTTATTTATGATGTGCCTTCTTCCATGTTTTCATGTTTACCCTTGGCCCATGCTATTATATTAATAATCTTATTGTGTAAGACTTAACATCTCCCAGAATTCCAAGATAGAATACTGTGCCCTCATATTTCCATCTAAAATGCAGAATAAGAAGTGGACAAGGACAATGGTTTGGATACTACTAAATAAAGCTCATTGGGGAAAAAAAAAACACAAACATATCACAAGAAATGTAGCCCAGGAAAAAGTGGCATGTATGGTAATATTTATCAGAGACACTTGTAGGAAGAGTAAAAGCTGAAAAAGCAATCCAAGGAAAGGCTGAATAATACAAAAATTTTTAAAGAAAAGGGAAAAAAGAAGCTTTAAAGTCTACAAATTTATACAGCCACGGAGTATTCTTCATTCCTAACTAAAAGAAAGATAAACAAAATAAATCACAAACATCTGGTAGGGAAAGATTTGCTTAAGAAAGCTTTTAAAGTTTCTTTTTTGGGTTGGCAGGCACTTTTTAACCATATCTACTATTCAATCTCGATTTTTCACAGGAATTATATTAATACAACCGAGGCAAGGAGCAAACACTGACAAGCCTAGGAAGGAGCATAGAAACTTGGGGTGGGGGCGGTACGGGTATAGTTAAATGAGATGTGCAAGCTACCTCTGATGATACAGATGTAACTTTCATTCTCGTAACTGTTAAAGGAAGAGTGACGGGAAAGACTATGCCTCGTTCTAACATAGTCACACCAGGAGAAAGAGCTGGGAAAATGAGTGAGAAGCTAGGTGCAACAACATAATCTTGGCTTAAAATGTAAGAAAGATACGTAAATAGTGAGAGAACAAAAGACAAGCAACTATCTGTTTGTTGAGATTTGAGACAGACTGTGCTTAAGTTTGTCCTCATGAAAAAACAAGTATACATTTGGAATTATAGCGTAAGCCTATGAAAATCAAAGCTTTAGGATAAAGTGCACACTTGTTTGGTGATACATAGAAAATCATTTGCAAATGACTTACTGTGACTATTTTAAAGACTTCCATTTTGTATTTCCAGGGAAACATAAAAAGCATGGCTTCAAAAAGAACAACAGACAGAGATGAACATGGTTTGAAAAGTCAATAGGTTGAAATGTAAAGGAAACTGGATAAGATTTTAAAACAGTAAAAAAAAACAAAAAACAAAAATGAAGTCACTCAGTCATGTCTGACTCTTTGCGACCCCATGGACTGTAGCCTGCTAGGCTCCTCTGTCAGTGGAATTCTCTAGGCAAGAATACTGGAGTGGGTTGCCATTTCCTTCTCCAAGGGATCTTCCTGACCCAGGGATCGAACCTGGGTCTCCTGCATTACAAGCAGACGCCTTATCGTCTGAGCCACCAGGGAAAACAGTAAATGGAAACTTAAAATTTGCATNGGAGTGGGTTGCCATTTCCTTCTCCAAGGGATCTTCCTGACCCAGGGATCGAACCTGGGTCTCCTGCATTACAAGCAGACGCCTTATCGTCTGAGCCACCAGGGAAAACAGTAAATGGAAACTTAAAATTTGCATCCAAGACAATAAAAAGCCAAATGGATAATATAGAGAGTGAATTCTGAAGAAAAGAAGACACGTCTGGGAAATTCTTCAAAATATTAGCACAGAAGGCAGCGAACTGTCGGCTGAAAGCCAAACACGGCTTGCCACCTGGTTTTCTAAGTCCTGTGGGTTTTTACAGGTGAATATTTGCAATCCAGTGATGCGAAAAGAACTGACTCATTTGAAAAGACCCCCTTGCTGGAAAAGATTGAAGGCAACAGGAGAAGGGGACCACAGAGGATGAGATGGCTGGAAGGCATCACCGACTCGATGGACATGAGTTTGCGTAAACTCTGGGAGTCGGTGATGGACAGGGAGGCCTGGTGTGCTGCTGTTGATGGGGTCACAAAGAGTCGGACACGACTGAGCGACTGAACTGAACTGAACGGTGAGTACTCTGAACCCCAATGAAGCAAAAGGTTGCATGCTCAGTCACTCAGTTGTGTCTGACTCTTTGTGACCTTATGGACTGTACCCCACCAGGCTCCTCTGTCCATGGAATTTTCCAGGCAAGAATACTGGAGTGGGTTGCCATTTTCTCCTCCAAGGGGTCTTCCTGACCCAGGGATCAAATCTGCATCTCTTTCATCTCCTGTACTGGCAAGCAGATTCTTTAACACTGAGCCAACCTGGGAAGCCCNCCCACCAGGCTCCTCTGTCCATGGAATTTTCCAGGCAAGAATACTGGAGTGGGTTGCCATTTTCTCCTCCAAGGGGTCTTCCTGACCCAGGGATCAAATCTGCATCTCTTTCATCTCCTGTACTGGCAAGCAGATTCTTTAACACTGAGCCAACCTGGGAAGCCCCCAACCAAAAGGTTATCTCTCTCCAAAAGAATTATATTTGTCTCATTAGTAGCTCCACATTACAAGAAAACAAAACAATTTAACAAAACTCTATTCAATTATTCTTTTATTTGGAATTGAACCAATAAAAAATTTACAGAAACTTGTTTTTGCTTCTGTTACAGTAGTTGCATAATATCCTCAGTTTGCCTCTCAGTCTACAAAGTGTAAAATATTTACTATCTGGCTCTTTACAGAAAAAGTTTTACAACTTCTAGCTTTAGAGGAAAGAGATAAAGAGATCTACAGGTTAGGAAAAAGATAATGCCTATCAGGCCAGGGACAGGAAATTCAACCAATGAATAAGGGATAACTCCAAAGAAGAACCAAAGTGAATGACATCTGTCAGTTGGTAAAATAGATGTAAAAAGTTCTAACTGTCAAGAGCAGGACAAAGAACTTATAGTAGGGCCAAGAAACAAAATGAAACAGAAAGATTAAAAATTAGAGAGCAGGTAAAGATATATAAATCATAATTAAAACAATTAACAAAGTAAAATCAGATTACAATGGAAAAGCATCTTAAAAATCATATATATATATATGTATAACTGAATCACTTTGCTGTATACCTGAAAAACTGTAAATCAACTATACTTCAACAAAATAAGATAAATCAGATTACAAAAAATTCAGAGCAAAAACCAAGCCTGTAGGTCAATTTATATTTATACCAATCCTATGATGAAATAATTGTGAACCTTTTTCCACTCAGTCATGTAATATCAAAATATGAAAATCAAAACCCATTAGAAATGAACATAAGCAAAGACAAATTGTAGGGGAAGACTGAAATACAGTGATCAGTCCATAAGTATGGTTTGTGAAAGATTTAACCTACAAGACTAGATTATTAATATACCAACTCTGCATCTCCAAGTAACATTGCACTTTTTAAAAAATGTCCATGAAAGAGTTTGAACAACTATTTACCTATAAAACAAATCTATAATAAATACACTGAACATATTCTAAAACTAGAAATTACTGAATGTAAATACAAAATTCTATTCATCTGAAAAAAACAACACTAGACCTACAACAACCTATTTCTTAGAAAGTAACAAAAAAGAATTCAAGGTATAGGTTACAGCTAACACTGTGCTTATAACTAAATTTATACCCTAAAAAATGTTGGTTTTTAATTAAAAAAAAAAGAAAAGCAAATATACGAAAACATTCAAGTTAGCAAAAGGGGGGGCCTTAAGAACATCTTTTGTGTTTTTGGCTGCATGGCATATAGGATCTTAGTTCCCTGACCAGGGATAGAACCTGCACCCCCTACAGAGGCAGCATGGAGTCTTAATCACTGAACCGCCAGGGAAGTCCCAAGCAAATCTTGAGTTTAAAGAAAATATAAAACATACATTAAATAATGGAACAGGTGGCAAAAACAGAATCATAACTTTATTGCAGTGGTACTTACACTAGCAAAAATTTAGGTATAACCTAAACAATAGAAAACTATATTAATTTTAGCATATCTTTTCAATATGATTGATTTCCTTTGCATTCTAAAATCCGGATCTACAAAGAATTTATTGAAAGGAAACAATGTCTTTAATACAATAATAAACAAAAATGTAGAATATAAAAATTTGATATACAGCATAATATCAACTGTGTAATAATAAAAAGAAAAAATACACAAACACAGAAAAACAACTGCCGTTATCTTTACAGGGTAACATTTTAAAACAGAAAATCCCCCATGGATTTTCCATCGCACCAGGGTGAGCACCCCTAACCTCCACATTGTTCAGCCCTCAACAGTTCTGTGCAATGATTACTACAAGAAATCTAGCTCAGGTACATCATCACACATAGCTGGCATAATATTTTTTTCCTTGTGAAAAGGACTTTTAAGATCTGTTAGCAACTTTCAAATATGCAGCACAATATTAGTAACTATAATTATCATGCTGTACATTACATCCCTAGGACTTAGATGAGTGATCGGTAGTCACCCTGTACCTATCTGTTAAGTCAATTCCACTTTTTAAACCACTGTTTCGCGTAAACCAGTCAAACATGTACATTGCTGCATGACACAGGCTCACACAAAGAGCTACACGGTTGAGACTTCCCAGGTGCCTCTCCAAAGCAGCTAACTGACTCATTTTTCCTTGAGGACACCAACATAAAAATAAGCTCAGCTATTTGGGAGCTGTCATGTTTTATTAGAAAAATTATTTTTTCCTATAAATCTGTGATATCTAAAGTCTTAAGAGACTTGACACCTTCTTAATATTGCCTATATCTTGGTGCAATGTCTTTTCATCTAAATAAATATTTATCTATAGGAAAAAATATAAAGGAAGAGCAAATCAGTATATAAAACTTCAGGTGACAAACTTTTTAGGTGCATCTATTCTGGAAAGTAAGATTATACATTTTGCTTTGTGTCCATAAGACATAAAACAATTCTTGAATGACAGTCATCCCTAAATCGTAGGTTAGTTGAAAGCACAGCCAGCTCTCTATATGTACCTTTTGTTTCTGCAACAGAGCTGCTGCAAGAGGCATTATAACGGCTTCAAATTAAATAAGGAGAGTTGAGAAACCAGGCCTTTGTGAACAAGGCTGAGACTATTCCACTGGCTTCATGTGGTGAAGTGCATTACCAGGGAGCCGAAATGATGGTAAAGTGTACATACACGCTATTAAGCTGAAATGAATCTAAACATGTGGATAGTCCCCTTCTAATATTTCACTGATAATGGAGTTAAATATTCTGAGTAGTTCATTTCCAAGGGATTACCACACTTACCCTGTACTCAAAGTCATTTATGCCTTTCAGCTTATTTGAAAGGTTCAGTAGTAACGCCTCAAATGTCCATTGCTTGTCATATTCTAAATTCTGAATTTCTGGATGCAAACACACAGGCCCTATTAGCACTAATGGAAGTTATATATGTGTGCCTGGGAAAGAACATACATCTAGAAACCTGTTCTCTGCTGCTTAGAGGCAATCATGCTGCATTTTCTCTTGTGGGCAAAATAAAAAATGCATTGCTTTTTCTGTGGAACCATTCAGGTGTTACAGGCACTTCTATAACATCCAAGAATACATTAGCCAAAAACAACCAGAGTCATTTTTTTTTTTTGTCTCATCATCATTCAAGCTGAATTAATAATATTAAACAGCATGTGGGATGAGGAAAAACACAGTGCAGAGCAACATTAAAATCCCATTCTGCTCAAGCATGATTCATTTTGATCTTTACTACTTGATTCAGCTAAAGGCCAAACCATATATGATGGTTTAGATTCGGAAAATACATTATTTCACTGCTGAATATGGTCCAAAACGAAGGCACCTAATTTCAAAACAGAAGCAATTTAGAAAATAAACGTGCAATGAAAAATGTCTCTATTACAAAGCATATAAATTAAGTTCTATTTGATGACTGCCAATAGTTTAAACTTCCCTACACATACTGGTAATGCCTTCAGTGCAACTTAATTTTCTTCCTATTGTATCGTATACATTCAATGAACATCATTTTGGTAAGGGACCAGGAATAAGGTCAGAAGTGTTTGTAATGATAAATTACAGACCTTAATAACTTTGAACAGTTTTAAATGTATAAGTCATTTAGCTTGATAGATGAATGGTTAACAAACTATAAAACTAATAAGAACCGTATGTTAGTCTATGGTACTACATGGCATGAAGCCAAGATCTCAAACATGGTCTAATTAGGACCCAAACTGGGCTTTGCAGCATATTTAACTGGATAAAGGAAAAAAATATCTTATTAAAAGACTGTATAAAAAATAATTACTCATTGATTTATGCAAATACTACACAAGCACACAAGATTTTATTAAAGGATTGGCCAGATTCACAGTTGACAGACCATTAAAATGTTATTAGCTTTGGGGCTTAAAAAAATGGATGACCTCTTGGTTCAAGTGTTTGCTTGTTCATTTTTTTTTTTTGTTTTCAATGAAATGCAGTTTGGAAATCTAGTCTTTGGGGTTTGTACTGCAGATTTACACCAAGCTTTGCTTGTGTACTTTGTTATACATACGCTCATTTCTTGCTCATGAGTGAGTCACATGCAGTGATGATGGGCTCCGCCATCCTCAGAAGTGATAGCCCCACAGAAGTTTCTGGAAGGAACCACCCCAACTAGTCTCACTCTACTGAATCAAAAGCAGTTCTAAAATGGAGAGACTTAAGAATCAACTTGGAGGGACTTCACTGGTGGTTCAGTGATTAAGACTTTGCTTTCCAAAGCATGGGGTGAGGGTCTGATCCCTGGTTGGGGAGCTAGGATCCCACACACCTTATGGCCAAAGAACCAAAACATACAACAGAAGCAATATTGTAACAGATTCAATAGAGACTTTCAAAACAGTCCATAAAAAATGTTGGAAAAAAAAATAATCAAGTTTGAAGAGGCATAGATTGAATGAACAAGTAAAATCACAAAAGTATTTCTTTTATTGAATTAAAACTGACAGGTGACAGTTTTAATTGAATTAAAACTTGCCTGGTAACAGTGGTGAAATCTCCTCTAATCCATCTACTTCAGTATTTCTTAAGAGTGGTACCACTGTCAGAATAACTCATGGAGCTTGTTTAAAATGAATATTCCTAAATTACCTTCCAGACCTCTGATAATAGGATCGCCAGGAACAAGGCTGAGAAATCATTTAATAAGCTGCCCAGGAGATTTCACATGCCCTAAAGCTCCAGGGCTACAGTCCTAGAAAGCAGACCCAAGAGGCTCTTCATTATACCACATGCGCATGTTGCAATGCCACCTCTAATTCCCTACCATCACACCTACAGTGCACGCATTAGCAATACAAGAGGTACCACTCTTAAGAACAGCATAATGCCTTGAACATTAAGCTAAATGAATGTGTGAACATATTCATGGATGAATGGATAAATGCATGAATGGGAAAACTAATAATATTTCTGGAAGGAAATAGGAATTCTGTTTCCTTTAGAGTCGGCTCTATAAATCCATTCACAGTTAGCTCTCTAAAAATTCCCAAAGTGATCCAAAGTTTTCAGTCTATATATTTGACAATATGATCTTAATGTCTCCAATACTGATCCTAGAAAATTATGAGAGAGGAAACACTGGGCCCGGGTTCTGATTCCTCAGAAACGTCACAGTGCCGCACGGCTTTCTAGCCTGCATCGTGTGCTGGCAGACACCACCACTGTCCCCGGCACATCTGCTGTGAAAGCTGTTGCTTAGCAACGGCAATCAATGCTGTATTTCCTCTTCACCATTTTCCTGAAGATTGAGACACTGCTCCAAGGTACTATTTTCAAATACCTTCTGTTTCACTGACCAAACATGTTTGTTAATATTTCTATTATGGGGGGAAAAAAAACCATGAACCAAATCAGCATAAGGATCCAAGAAAATAAGAGTAAAGGAAGGTCAGTATAACACATGGTGCTTTGGGACTTGTTTGATGAAGAAAAATTCTTTGACAGCTCATTGACTTTATTTGCTATATCCTTTCATTCTGCCACTTTAGAACTGATTTCTGCTACCTTGTGGGAGATGAAAGCCATTAGCATGAATTATCATTCTAAATGCAGATCCACAAGGTACAGCCATAAAATACAAAAAGCAAATGATTTTCAGAAACTGGTTTAATAAACATCTCACATCTCTGGTAAAGCTCCCATCTTGGTTACATTCTTACTAACCACTAGCTACATTTTCCAATAACTTTCCACTGACAGCACAACATAAGATTCTTGGATGGACACTGCTTACAAGCTAAATTACTTGGTGTTTGTGATGTGATTTAGAAGCTAAATTACATACACATGATACCAGAACTGACTTTGGGAGGAGGGGATAAGAATTCTTATTTTAAATACACCAATATGGCCTACCAGTGAATGGGTTCTTCATACAAAAACAAGAAAGACACTCAGGAACTTTATGTGATGTTTTCCAATAAAAACAGGAGGTATTTGCTTAAAATATATGCATATATATGTTAGTAAGTGGTGGAATCCATCAAGGTGGGCATTGGGTATTAGATTATCATTATTTTCTATGCTTACTGAGCACATAATATGTGCTTCCCTGGTGGCTCGGAGGTTAAAGAATCCACCTGCAATGCAGGGGACCTGGGTTCAATCCCTGAGCTGGGAAGATCCCTTGGAGGAGGGCATGGCTACCCAATCCAGTATTCTCGCCTGGAGAATCCCCATGGACAGAGGAGCCTGGCAGGCTACAGTCCATGGGGTCACACAGAGTCGGACATGACTGAGCAACTAAGAACAATATATGCTCATATCTTTATGGGCAGCATTAAGATGAGGAAAATGTGATCCCTGTACAATCTTGTGGTAGAAACAGTCACGTCAATAAGCAATGCAAAAGTAATACAAAAGAATAGAGGTATGACCTCAGGTATTTAGTGACAACAAACACCCCAGTTAATAAGGAATATATCTGCAACACCGACTAGATGAATAAATAAGAGTCCAGAGCCTTTATTTTTTTTATGAAAACAGTGTTGGTAAGGTTACGATGAGATTAAAAGGCCATAATGCACTTAAAGGATATCAGGCTGGTAAACTAAATCTACCTTTCTGAAGAATATTGGCAATATTAAAAAAAAAAACTTTAAAAAATATACTTATTTAAGACTCACAGACATAGAAAACAAACTTGTTACTAAACATGAAAGGGAGGTTAGGGATAAATTAAGAGTTTGGGATTAAAATATATACCCTACTGATATAATAAATATATATACAAACATTTAAAATTTTGACATAGTAATTGTTTAAGAAAGTATTTTAAGGAAATAATCAAAGATGTTAACAAAAGATATTTATTTTAATTACATTTAAAATTATAAATATTTAAATGCCCAGTACTAAAAGAATGATTAAATGAATAATGATACAGCATATGAGAAACACTATTGAAGTATTTTTCAGGAATATTTTATGAAAAGAAATAATTCTTATAATAAAAACAACAAAATAACATGCAAATATGTATAGAAAACATAGTGGAGAACATATCATGATATTAGTAAACAATTACATGCTTTGTAATTAAAAAATGTCCTAGTAAATAAAATATATCAGAATTTTCTTTGAATGATTAATAGATTTTTAAATTTCCATTCAGAACTTCATTCTTTATTGGTCTCCTGTTGCTAAGTCGCTTCAGTTGTGTCCGACTTTGTGCGACCCCACAGACGGCAGCCCACCAGGCTCCGCCATCCCTGGGATTCTCCAGGCAAGAACACTGGAGTGGGTTGCCATTTCCTTCTCCAACGCATGAAAGTGAAAACTGAAAGTGAAGTCGCTCAGTCGTGTCCAACTCTTTGTGACCCCATGAACTGCAGCCTACCAGGTTCCTCCATCCATGGGATTTTCCAGGCAAGAGTACTGGAGTGGGGTGCTATTAGTATTGACAAATTGAAGTATTTAAATTTCAAAAGTATTTTTAGAACAATAGTGTTCATTTCTATAAATATCTGATAAACTTTGCCAATATTTTCACAGAGAACAGTTACAATAAAAGTATGTAATTTAATTTAATGTAAAGAAAAGCATCCTTTAATAATTCAACAAACATGCACCAAGCACAGGACATACATACATGGATAGGATACTCTTGAGATATTAGGGATATATTTCAATAAATTGTTTTCCATTTATGATCTTGCAGAAAATATAGAGGGGTCAGGCAAGCATTTCTCTTATATCCGAATACACTTGTCTTTTCACAAAAGGAGTTTCTAGCGCCATCTGGAGCAGGGGATTATGTTATCTACACCTGCAAAGCCCCTCCCAGCAGAGAGACTGAAGGATCAAAGATGCAGAGAAACAAATGAAATTAAGAGAAACAATGGAAACTAGGAAATCTTTAAATCTTCTGTATCATGCATATATACACACACATATATATATGGTTTCCCCAGTGGCTCAGCTGGTAAAGAACCCGTTTGCCAAGACAGGAGACACAAGAGACACGGGTTCAATCTCTAGGTCGGGAAGATTCCCTGGAGGAAAAAATGGCAACCCATTCCAGTATTCTTGCCTGGAAAATCCTATGGACAGAGGAACCCGGTGGGCTACAGTCCATGGGGGTCACAAAGAGTCGGACAGGACTGAGTGAGCAGGAGCACACAAAGATACACACAGACACACACACAGACACACACACACAGACACACACACACACAGACACACACACAGACGGACCCACACACATATATGGGTGTGTGATTATCAGTGACTATAGGCGCTGAAAAAAGCAATTTCCTAAATCCAAAAACGGAGAGGCAGACTTTTCATTCCTTATATCAGCAGAGACTGTATCAATATCTCCACTATCAAAGGAGGAAATTGGAGTTTTGAATGGGGAAGTAACTTGGTCAGGGTCACCCGGATAACCAACAAAAAGACAAAACTCAAGTCTAGGTCAGCTGACCACCTAAATCTGTGCTCCTTCCATCATAGCAATGTGACAGCTGGGTAAATGGACTGGAGAAAGGTATCTGTTTCACAGGAACAGCATGGGCAAAACAGGGAGCCCGCGGTGTTCTCAGGTCCACGCTCCCACCACCCCCAGCCAAGTCTGCTCCCGCAGGGCAACGGAACACTCAGCTTCCTGGTTCGTGTCAGCCTGGGACTGTCCCACTGCATTTCCAGTCCAGGTGGCCCCGTTCAAAAGCCAAGATCAGTCCTACCCTGATGCTCCCCTTGGCTCACTGACCTTACCACGGTCCCCAAAACAACTGTAAACTTTGAGTAAACCTAGTTTCAAATCTGCATAAGACTAAAGAATGTTTCCTCCTCTCCTGGGGCTTTCTTTTCCTCAATACAGCTCCTCTCCCTCCAAGAAATGCCTTTAGAGGTACCTTGAGTATCCTAGCTTATCTCTTCTGAACACCTGCTGTCAGGAGCTCTGCAGAACTGGCTCCCATAACCTTCCCTGGTTGGTGGCTCTCCTGCAACACCAAATCCACCTCCTAACGTCAGGAGACAGAAGTTGTAGTAAACTGGTTGTGGTTTAATCTTCTAGGAACTGAAATATATACTCTCCTCCCCACCTTCTAGAAGCTGTCAGACTTTTTTTTTTTTTTTTTTTTTTAAAGAAGTGACGGTTTTAGCCTAAATGGAACATGGTCTTCAAAATGCCAGGCTGTGAATATGATTTTGAAAAAGACAAGGAGGGGCGTGCTCCTTCAGATCTTGCCAGAGAAAGATTTCACATCCTAGGCCACGAATCACTAGGGAGGTGATACATTTTTCAAAGGTTTACTTGATAAAAACACACAAGATGGACTGAAGAGGAAAGAGACAAGTATCAAATGCCCTAGAAATCTAGCTAGAAGTGTCCAGTCTGTGCTTGAATATTAAACCAAACATGGCAAGAAATCTCTAAGGAAGAGCAAACTGAACCCCAGTTAACCATATCTGGAGGAAAGGAAAAGGAAAAGATGAAGAGATGAGGTTTGAAACCAACACGTTAAAGTTAATAGCATCAGCTAATTCATTAAGGAGTTAAGATAAAAAAGAAGAAATTTACAAATCAGCACATTGAAGTAAATAAATAACCGTGCAACAAATATACGCCCAAGAAGTAGGGCTAAGATAGCAACTGTTTTAGACCACTGGGTTCTTTCATGTAAAGAGATGGTTCTGTTTTACTCAACATTTTTCCATTATGGTCACTGAAAATATTTTTTAAAGCTTTCCAAAGACAGCTAGTGGGATATTTAGGCCAAAAAATGAAAACACAGAACCTTCTAATTACTGAGGGATGATAATTTAAAAATACAAAGAAGGAGGAAGAAAAGTCATCTTGCAGCTAAAGCAGCTGAATTCTAAAATTATATGTTCATGTTTATGTTAGTGGCACTATAAAAGCATACATACGTATATATTCTATTATGAAAGTCATTTTTCATACTGTCTAGTAAGTTAAAATTCATGGGTACATCTTCTTTTCTTTTTTAAAAAGATTTTTTACCTCTCTAACAAATGCTTCTGCTGAGCTTTCTATTTTTTGTTCATTCATATTAAAATGCAATGATTCACCAGTTATTACCACCATAGCCATACACGTGCTGAAGAGAAGCTCATGATTATAATCGCCACAATTACTGACTGCTAGATAGCAAGCCTAAACAGTGCTTGAAAAAGCAGCTTCATTTCCGATGAAGATCGGGACAGTAATAAAACAGTTGCACAGTGTCTTCACTAAATACATCTTTGTACGTGTGGTCGATGTATATTGTCATGGGGCAGGTGCCAGAAAACATAAACACTTAAAGTACTCCTGAGCTGCTGTGAAGTCAGTACCAAAGAAAAATACAAATATGGGGGCTTCATATGGGTAGCTAAATACATAAATAACTATGAAATCATCAAAAAGAAGCAGCACAGTCATATTTCTTATGTGATGCTTATTATTATTCAATAGCAATATATTTTTTTAATCCTCAGCCATTTAAAAAATATGTCAAGCAACACTAAATTAATCAAGCCTTAAGCTCTAAACAATGTTGCCAGTAATGAGGGGCAACAATAGGTTTGATTTATATTTAAGAAGAAATCTTTATTCATCTGTCTTCTCCCCATAAGTAACTTGGATCACTCTTTGTCTTCATCATTCTTCACTCATCTTCACCCAACTGGGTTGACCAGCAGCAGGACAAAATAGGGGTCAGCAGAATTCAGTTGTTCAAACAAAAGTTCACCTACAGATTGGTTTTGTTGTGTAAAGAAAACCAAATGTCTTAAAAAAAAAAAAAAAGCATACCCAGGATGCAATCCTGGGTGAGGTCAGTCCACTTACCTTGACAGAACTTAAAACTTACAACTATTTGGGGGAAAGTCAATGAGCTAACTACCTCTGTATCTTCTACTTGAGAGGTGAAGCTCTTTAAAAAGGACATAAAAATAATTTTTCAATAGAATTACAGTTCTTTATTTTCATACCCAAATAATCAGCATCTCAAAGGAAAGTGAGTAAAGGGCAAAAGATGCATCACTTCCAGCTACTTAAAAAAACAAAAGTTATGGGCAAACTTCAGAAAAAGTCAATCAACCAAGTGTCTTTCCACATTTGAAAGTATGGTGAACCAAATAACCCAAATAGCCCTACTGACAAATAAATGCATTACTACAATATTTGTATTCTCATTTTAGAGAAAAAAAACATACATTATAACAACTGGAGGATTTGAAAACAGACTGCTGCTGCTAAGTTGCTTCAGTCGTGCCTGACTCTGTGCGACCCCACAGACGGCAGCCCACCAGGCTCCCCCGTCCCTGGGATTCTCCAGGCAAGAACACTGGAGTGGGTTGCCATTTCCTTCTCCAGCGTATGAAAGTAAAAAGTGAAAGTGAAGTCGCTCAGTCGTGTCCTACTCCTAGCAACCCCATGGACTACAGCCTACCAGGCTCCTCTGTCCATGGGATTTGCCAGGCAAGAGTACTGGAGTGGGTCGTCATTGCCTTCTCCAGAATACAGACTAGACATTCAACAAAATAAGAAAGACTTTTTATTTATTTTCTAAGGTGTAATATGGTACTGTGATTATAAAGTAGAAAGTCCTTATTTTCAGAAGATGTGCAACAAAACATCCAGGGTCAAGTGTTATGATATCTGCAACTGACTTCCAAATGGTTCAAGAAACCACTGCCCGGCCCCGCCCCCCAACACCCATAAACACACACACAAGAGCAAATATGACAAAATACTAACAACTAATGAATCTAGGTGATACACTTTCTGTTTCATCGCTTCATCTTTTCTACATGACTGGATGTTTTTATAATTAAAAAATAAAGAAAACTTAAGGTATATAAGAAGTTCCATCAAAAAAGAGAAAATTTAAAAATAATATAAAATTAATCATTTAGATTACAAGAAAGAAAAATATCACTAGATGCCTGCAGTGAAGCAAAAGCAGCAACCCAGAGAGGTAAGTAAACGCTGAGGCTGGCCCTCTCAGTGGGGACACATGGCTAGCCTGAGGACCATGAACTTCCATTCTGACAGCAGCCAGGGAAAAGGCACTGGGAACTGTGCCTGGGTCAAACTCCTGAATAGCTCTGGATTCCAAAAGATCACACCTTTAGAGTGAATTCAAATAAACTTTATCCACAGAAGGAACAAGGAGGTTGCCAAACTAGTCTTTAGCACTGAATAGAGTGGGGTAATACTATTTCCAGAGGATTCAAAGCCGTTAACTTGATAATTGGCCAAGCAAGCATGAAGCCTAAATTAACATTACATTTCTGGCCCAAGAAACCTCAAACACAGAAGTTAAACTTAGATTGTCCTAGTGAGTCACCAGAACAAAAATCAAATTCACTTTGGATGAAAACACCTTCAATAGAAACTTCGCAGAATTTCAAAAGCACATAAGCTTGCAGTTTTTTTAAAAATCACAAAACAAAGAATTAAAACTAGTGAGGAAGACTCAGCATAAATATCATATAGCTGAATTAAGCTGGCAAAGTTTTACAATTTGGGTTGTCAAAGTAAATGTTTAACATTTTTTAAAAACAAAAGATTACAAAAATGAGGAAACATAAAAATACCCTTTAATGTTTAAACAAAAATGTTTAGAACTACAAAATTTATAATTATAAGTAAACATAAAAATTGGCAATAATCCTTAAATCCTACAATGTCTGAAGTCAACAAAAATTTGAAACAATACAGACTCTGATACACAGATGGTTAAGTATAAATTTATACAGTCCCCTTGGAAAATAATTTGATAGTATCTAGTGAAGCTGACATAAGCCTACTCATGGCCCAACAATTCCATTACAAGTTATATACCCTAGAAAAACTCCTGTATACTTGCATCAGGAGATAAGTATACAAAGGTTCATAGCAATGGAGTGCGTAATTGTTAAAAACAGAAAGTAACTAAACTATGATATACTCACATAATAGAAAACTACCCAGCAATGAAACCGAATGAGCTATAGCTACATTTATCATCATGAATAAATTCTCAGAATACTGGACCAAAAAAAAAAAAAAGAAGAAGAAGAAAACAATTAAACTTACTTTGACTTCAGTTAAATAAGGTTAAAAACATATAAAACTAAACTAAAACATCAATTGTAATACACATGTGAAAAACTATATAAAGAAAAGCCAGTGGTTTTTAAGATCTGAGATAGTGGTTACATCATAGGAGACATGGAGGTAAGATAAAGGAGGTACAGAGAACTTCAAAGGGAGTGGGAATGTTCTATTTGTCAGGCTGGTTGATTGCTATACCTGTCTCTGTTTACTATTATTTGTGCCTTGTATTTCTGTTATAAACATTTTTGTTGTGTGTTTAATAATAAAGTATTTAGCAAAACAAAGAAAGCAATATACCTGGGCATTCTGGCCAAAAGCACAATTATACTCGTGCTTCATGCAGGACACATGCCTTAAAAAAAACGAAAACAATAACATTCAGGAAGATCAAGAATCTGTGTGCTTCAAGAATATATTGGAGAACCTATCTACAAAATAAAAACAGATTCATAGACATAAATAGGCTTGTGTTTGCCAATGCAGAGGAAGGGAGGGAGAGGAAAGGACTGGGAGTTTGGGGTTGGTGGATGCAAACTACTACATTTAGAATGGATAAACGATGAGGTCCTACCGTAGAACTCAGAGAACCATATCCAATATGCTATGATAAACTGGAGTGGAAAAGAATACTTCAGGAAAAAAAAAGTGTACCCTGCTGTAAATCTCGTTGTAAGTAATTTCAGATATTAAAAAAGAAGAATATATGGGTGACTGTAATGATCAATCTAGACAAGTAAACCTCCATCCTGTGGTGTGCCAAGAGCTTACCTTCAGTGTCTAGGAGATGTCAAGGCTATCTGCAACAGAGGCTGGGCTTAAGCTAAATAATTTAGCCTTTTGCTTTCCCCCTCCATTTCTGTTCATTCGGTTTCAACTCAAATGCTATCTGTAAGTGCAATTTTGGGCATTTGCTATGTTCTTCTAAACCCAGCTTTACCCTTAAATGATGACAGTCTTAAAATTTCCTAGATGGACACTACCTCTTTTCACATCTGTTGATGAGGATATGACATATTTTGTGTTACACTGTCCTCATGATTCATATTAGAGCTGAATTTGCTATTTTGCTGTGATGTTTTGGTTAGCAGCTGAACAGATGGATAGTTTTTCTCCAGAATGAATATTTGCCAACAATTGGAAGGGTGTAAAACTCATCCTCAAAGAAACCCAAACATAGCCACACGGAGTCTAACAAATAATTAAAATATCCACTGTTGCAGAGAGAAGTCTTCACAGAATCATGATGGGTATTCAGAAACCTTGGTATAAAATGACAGTTAATTAAAAGACCACTTTGGTAATGTTGTCAAATTAATGCTATTAATAATCATAATAGAGCTTGAAATTTGTATAGGTATTACATTCATATTCATCAAGTTCTCATGGTTTTACAAAACAGATATGGAGGCATTATTAGCCTGACTTTATACAGACAAGGAATAAAGCATAGGGAGATACTCATGTTAATAGAAAATGGGCTGAATTCAGAAATCAAACCTGGGATTTAAGCTCATCTGGGTTTCATTATGTGCATAACTTTGAGCAAGAACTTAATTTCTCAGAGGCTCAACCTCCATTTTTTGTAAAAAGGTATAATAATACCTAATTTACAAGGTTCCTAACGGAATTACATATAATCTATTAAAATTCCTAATAAAAGTACCTGTCATTAAGTAGGTTCTCAATAAATATATTCTTCTATTTAATAATGAAGTCCCAGTTGACAAGAAAATGTCCAAATTTTCATCTTACAGTTCAGTCCATTCGCGCAGTCATGTCCGACTCTTTGCGACCCCATGAATGGCAGCATGCCAGGCCTCCCTGTCCATCACCAACTCCCAGAATCCAGCCAAACCCATGTCCATCAAGTCGGTGATGCCATCCAACCATCTCATCCTCTGTCGTCCCCCTCTCCTCCTGCCTTCAATCTTTCCCAGCATCAGGGTCTTTTCAAATGAGTCAGCTCTTCGCATGAGGTAGCCAAAATATTGGAGTTTCAGCTTCAACATCAGTCCTTCCAATGAACACCCAGGACTGATCTCCTTTAGGATGGACTGGTTGGATCTCCTTGCAGTCCAAGGGACTCTCAAGAGTCTTCTCCAACACCACAGTTCAAAAGCATCAATTCTTTGGTGCTTAGATTTCTTTATAGTCCAACTCTCACATCCATACCTGACCACTGGAAAAACCACAGCCTTTACTAGACGGACCTTTGTTGGCAAAGTAATGTCTCTGCTTTTTAATAGCTCTCTAGGTTGGTCGTAACTTTCCTTCCAAGGAGTAAGCATCTTTAATTTCATAGCTGCAATCACCATCTGCAGTGATTTTGGAGCCCAAATAAATAAAGTCTGACACTGTTTCCCCATCTATTTCCCATGAAGTGATGGGACTGGATGCCACGATCTTAGTTTTCTGAATGTTGAGCTTTAAGCCAACTTTTTCACTCTCCTCTTTCACTTTCATCAAGAAGCTCTTTAGTTCTTCTTCACTTTCTGCCATAAGGGTGGTGTCATCTGCATATCTGAGCTTATTGATATTTCTCCCAGCAATCTTGATTACAGCTTGTGCTTTCTCCAGCCCAGCATTTCTCATGATGTATGCTGCATAGAAGTTAAATAAGCAGGGTGAAAAACAGCCTTGACGTACTCCTTTTCCTATTTGTTCCATGTCCAGTTCTAACTGTTGCTTCCTGACCTGCATATAGGTTTCTCAAGAGGCAGGTCAGGTGGTCTGGTATTCCCATCTCCTTCAGAATTTTCCACAGTTTATTGTGAAAGGAGTCTGAGGTAACTGAGATTTAGGACAAGAGAAAAGTTTACACCTAAAATATCAATGTAAACTGGAGGTTGCAAGGAACTCTAAACTTTCTATTATCACACTTCAGTGGCTTCTCACAGATACCCTGAAGGAATGGACAGAATCTATTAAGTGGGTCATTAAGTAGTTATGAAGGGACAGAATTGCCCTATTAGTAATAATTGTGATTCATCTGACACTAAATCATAATGCTCTAATATTGTTATTTAACATCTAAAATGCACATGTTTTTTCTATACAGTTAAATAGGATACTCCCTATCACATACACACAGCCTTTGACATTCATTCATCGATTTCCTGTTTCCAATACTAGGGATTTGTAATTTGTTGAATCCTCCCTGGAGCTTCTAGCAAACACCCCTCCTCCCAACTCCTCTGTTGGCTATCAGGGGCCAGAGGGCAGTCAGGGTTCAGAGAAGCAAGTCCTCTGCAGGCAGGAATGAGGAGAGCTGGGCACAGGAAAGGGAGGCTATAGATGCACTCCACCCACAAATGTCTCACGAGGCAGAGGAGAAGGGAGTGTAGCTAGGGAATGAGAATGGGGGTGTTGTCTGATCAACTATGCAGCCTGAGTTTCCTGTACTATCACAGAAACCTCCCAACCTCCATGATTTTAGCTTCTTGTCTCTGTTTTTCCCGCTTGAGGGTGACACACAACACTTTATATATTTGTTCATTTTGAGTATTTCTTCATATTTTGAAGAAATGCTCAAAACGGAGTTGTGTTCATTAAAGACAATGTCCAGCACCCTCCTACCTCCCATATGGACCTGACACTATGCTGTTAGCTATTGAAGGCACGCACGGATTTCACCTAACCTTGGTGTCACTTTAGGAGGTCACCCCTTCTACAGTCCCCTTCTCTTCTATGCAGCATATCCTCTTATCTGACAAGCACACTTGACTGGAACCGTGTGTTTTGATTGGTCCCTTAGAATATGGAAAACTTCAGTAATTCTAATATGCTGAAATTGCTAAATTCTATAATTTCATTAAATGAACTTAATCAAATCATAGCATTCAGTTTGACCTGCTTCCAAAATCACTTTTGATTATACTTGAAAATAACTGAAAAATCCTTTTAGTTAAAAGACTTTTCATTTGTGACAGGTTTTCAATCCTTTGATTTCTAGCACATTTATTCAAGCATCCTTCTTGAACACATGGGATTTCTTTGTGAGGATTGCTACCAGAGAGTGAACTAGACCAGCAAGGACCCTGTCCTCGTGCATCAGAAAGACAATAAACAAGTAAATAAGTAAATGAACAACAACATTTTATACAATACTATTGCTTCAAAGAGACTGTAATACAGTAGCTTTAATGGGGAGCTCCTTTAGATTGAGTGGTCAAGAAGTTCTTTCTCAGGAGTGACATTTTTGCTGAGACCCACAGACTTGAGACCATCCCAACCAGAGAACTAGCAATTACAAAGGTCTCATGTCAAAAATAACTTGGTATGTGGGTTTTTGTTCAGCCGCTCAGTCGTGTCCGACTCCGCAACTCCATGGACTGCAGCATGCAAGGCCTCCCTGTCCTCCACTATCTCCGGGAGTTCACTCAAACTCATGTCCGTTGAGTCGATGATGGCATCCAACCATCTCATCCTCTGCTGCCACCTTATCATCCTGCCCTCAATCTTCCCCAACATCCGGCTCTTCTCCAATTTCTCTGCTCTTTGCATCAGGTGGCCAGTACTATATTGGCCTACACATTCATATTCTCTTTAAGTAGGTGGTTGAGTTAAGAGAAATCATTTACCCAAGCTTCATCCAAAAGAGTTATCTAAAAACAAAAGGCTCTCGGGCACCATGAATCTCACTTCATGCTTTTGACAAAGGAAAGCAGAGAGGAAAGAAGAGAGGCAGGTGCTCTGAAAGCCAAGAAAGAATCAGTAATGATAAAATGAAGGTATTTCTGAGGGTGGGGGCGGGATGAATTGGGATTTGGGGATTGACATATATACATTATTAAGTAAATGGTTAGCAAGTGTTAGTTGCTCAGCCTTGTGTGACTCTTTGCGACCCCATGGACTATAGCCTGCAAGGTTCTGCTGTCCATAGGATTCTTCAGGCAAGCGTACTGGAGTGGGTAGCCATTCCCTTCTCCAGGGGATCTTCCTGACCAGAGGATCAAACCTGGGTCACCTGCACTGCAGCTGGATTCTTACTACACATAAAATAGATAAGTAAAGGGAACCTACTGTACAGCACAGGGAACTCTACTCAGTGCTCTGTGGTGACCTAAGTAGAAAGGCAATCAAAAAAAGAGGGGATAGATGTATATGTATAGCTGAGTCACTTTGCTGTACAGCAGAAATTAACACTACATTGTAAAGGAACTATACTCCAATAAAAATTAATAAATAAAAAAAGGCATTTATGTCTCTTTTTAAAAAGCAAGATCTGTTGCAGCAAAATGTATCCTTCTTTGGAACAGGAAGGCTCCTCTCATCTTTATATACACAGTTCTTTGTTATCTTATTAAGAGCAATAAGGAATTAATTTGATATTGAAGAATGGCAGTATCTTCCACCGAAAACAATGGACAAAGTAAGTTCAAAGCAGAGAATTCCAACCAGAAGCAATGAAATATCAGTCGCTTTTTAAATATCAGATACTGTTTGAATCATTTATTCTTGCTTAGGCATGTTCACTCACTGCATCTAAACCCACACAAACCTAAAGATGTCCCTGGAGAACCGAGAGAACCAGGGGCAGATCCTAGAAAAGAGGGGCCAATGTAGACCACCTGTAAATCATAACCACATCAGCAAAAATGTTTCACTGTGCTTACAAATATAGCAGTAATTACAAAGAAGGTAAGTCAAAAGAAGTGTGTGTATGTGAGTGTGCACATACACTCAAAATAGGTAGTAACAGAAGTTACTGTAAGAAATGGAACATATTTAAAAGCATCTTGCTTTGTTTCCCATTCAAATCAACCTGCTAAAGGCTAATTCTAAAAATCCTCTCACTGAATAATAGAAATGGACCCACAACATATAATAACTCTTAGGCCCATATTTCTTTTATTCAATCTCTCTGTCTATATTTTTCTTCCAAATCTAATCAGGAGTTTAGAGGACAGATTAGGATCAACTATAATCTTCATTTTTATAAACATGCAAATTAGCAGCATTTTGTAGGTATTAAAAGATAGCAAGGAGAGACATACCTCACAGGATACACACACAAAAAATTTTGATGTTCTCTTCTACTTGGAAATGGGAAAACTTTCATTAGAAAGATTAAATCTGATTTTCTATTATTTCCATTCATGAAAGTCAATGTTATGTTCCAGTACCTTTCACAAGGTAAGTATCCATATTTATTAGCTCTTCTTACACTCTCTGGCCCTCATTTTGTTCTGGGGAGTTTCCCTTTACCCAAAATAAACTCCCATCTATAGTCTCTGTTAAACTGAACTCAAAGTGCAGCACTTTGATATCTATAAGCAGGTTGGACTCTGTTTTCACAGGGCAGGCTGAGGAACTCTGAACTCTCAAAGCCCTGGTAACGGCCTTGAGCAGGCAGTGAACTCCTAAGTGTACTGCAAATGCACTTCCACAGCTTCCTATTAAGTTACTGAAGGAGCATCTTTTCTACTAAACACACTTTGCATAAGTTAGGGAAAAGATTTAATTTACATGAAGACCACTTAATGATGACGCCATCTACTACATCATAGCAGTTTACAGGGGATGGAGGACATATTTTCATCAATGACTACTGGAAGGACAATTGCAAATTATGTAAAAATAAAATATTCAGTGAGTAGTCTACCTTTCAATGCTGATTATAATGTCACTTAACTATTAAAGGTTTTTCACGCAAGTCATGGGCTGCAGCGCTGCCATGATTTATGCTACCAGTTACACCTACAGATCTTTGCTGGGCCCAACTTCTTTCAACTATGAGTTACTTTGAGTGGAACTGGGAAGCACAATGATTTCTAGTCCTCTTACCAGTTGATTTTCTTCTGATTTTTTTAATGAATATTTGGAATAAAGAACTGATACTCTGTTTTAAGACTATCAAACTAACCTTTGAATAAACAGATGTGAATACCAGATCACCTTATTTGCCTCCTGAGAAATGTGTATACAGGTCCAGAAGCAACAGTAGGAACCAGATACGGAACAATAGACTGGTTCCAAATTGGGAAATGAGTACGACAAGGCTGTATATTGTCACCCTATTTATTTAACTGGCATGCAGAGTACATTATGCAAAACGCCAGGCTGGATGAAGCACAAACTGGAATCAAGATTGTCAGGACAAATATCAATAACCTCAGATGTTGCAGATGACACCACCCTTATGACAGAAAGTGAAGAGGAACTAAAGAGCCTCTTGATGGAAGTGAGAGAGGAGAATAAAAAGTTGGTTTAAACCTCAACATTCAGAAAATAAAGATCATGATATCTGGTCCCATTACTTCATGGCAAATAGATGGGAAAACAATGGAAAGAGTCACAGACTTTATTTTCTTGGGCTCCAAAATCACTGCAGATGGTGATTTCAGCCATGAAATTAAAAGACGCTTGCTCCTTGGAAGAAAAGTTTTGACCGATCTAGACAAGCATTATTAAAAAGCAGAGATATTACTTTGCTGACAAAGCTCCATATAGTCAAAGCTATGGTTTTCCTAGTAGCCATGTATGGATGTGAGAGTTGGACCATTAAAAAAAGCTGAGCGCCAAAGAATTGATGCTTTTAAACTGTGGTATTGGTGAACTCGTGAGAGTTCCTTGGACTACACGGAGATCAAACCAGTCAATCCTAAAGGAAATCAGTCCTGAATATTCACTGGCAGGACTGATGACGAAGCTGAAGCTCCAATAGTTTGGCCACCTGATGGAAAGAGACAACTCATTGAAAAAGACCCTGATGCTGGGAGGGATTGAAGGCAGGAGGAGAAGGGGACGACAGAGGATGAGACGGTTGGATGGCATCACCGACTCAATGGACATGAGTTGGAGCAAACTCCAGGAGTTGGCAATGGACAGGGAAGCCTGCCATGCTGCAGTCCATGGGGTCACAAAGATTCAGACACGAATGAGCAACTGAACTGAGCTGACAGATGCAAATACACCAAAAAGGTAAAAAAATATATATATATATTTTATATGAAAAACAGCAAAACAAAGAGTGTGTAAGTAATCATCATCACTGAATTTTAAAACTCAGGAAGATATTATAAATCATATAGTTCATCTTCCTTGGTTTCAAAACATATTCCTGATTTGTTTAGCCTTTGATTATTAGGTGAAGTTATTTGTTCTTCCTGATTTCCTTAGCATTAATAATTAACAATAACTGCATGTATAATGACTGACATATTAAATTCTATACCTCAGTAATAATTCATGGAAAATATTAACTAAGTCCAATTTTCCATATGTCACATGGTAAAAGGGTAGAACCTGAGGAGGAAAAGGGTAATATTTTCACTGGGACACATCACAATACATGATTAGCTGCACTTTTCACTTTTTCTGTTATTAGAGAACTCGGTAGCTATTTTAGAAAATGTTCATTATATACTCTACCATTTTATGCTTCCTTACCATTTAATATACTCAAGAGCACTTGCTGCTGCTGCTGCTGCTGCTGCTGCTGCTAAGTCGCTTCAGTCGTGTCCGACTCTGTGCGACCCCATAGACAGCAGCCCACCAGGCTCCCCCATCCCTGGGATTCTCCAGGCAAGAACACTGGAGTGGGTTGCCATTTCCTTCTCCAAGAGCGCTTAGAAAGACTATATAAAACAACACTGAAGTGGAGAAAACTCCATCCTAAGATGCCAGGCTGTAAAACTGGGTTTCTTTGAAACTTCATTAACATTTTGAACTTAAGCAGATGATCCCTTTGGCCCCTTTAACTTTGGGCATAAAACAAAATAATACTAGTTTACACTTAATCATTCAAATAACTCTCTAAGGTCCCATCTATCTCTAAAAACTATGGTAAATATATTTATGAACTAGGTTTGACATCAGGGGAAGGCAATGGCACCCCACCCCAGTACTCTTGCCTGGAAAATCCAATGGACAGAGTAGCCTGGTGGGCTACAGTCCATGGGGTCGCTAACAGTCAGACAGACTGAGCGACTTCACTTTTACTTTTCTCTTTCATGCACTGGAGAAGGAAATGGCAACCCACTCCAGTATTCTTGCCTGGAGAATCCCAGGGATGGGGGAGCCTGGTGGGCTGCCGTCTATGGGGTCACACAGAGTCGGACACAACTGAAGTGACTTAGCAGCAGCAGCAGGTTTGACATCACGTGCCATTATTTACACTTACATAAAAACATTTCCCTTATTTCAATTTCAAAGTTGACTTCAGAAGACGCTAAAGCAGAGCAATTCAATTGGCTTTCAATGTTTAATGAGAATAAAATAGTTTCTCCTATAGGACTCTTGAATTTATAACATTTTTAAAGGAAGGCAAAAAATTCATAGACTATTGAACTGTGTGGTACTGTATTTATGTAACCTCCAACATTTTGAGGCATAAGAAAATCAATCAAATGTCTTGTTCTGATTCCCACACATCCTTTCTTGCATCTTTAGTACTGGCTGGTGATTCTTGAACTGTCCCCATTCCTATCTCAGGGGCTCCCTGTACTTCCTGCTGAATGGCAGCCAAAAATCCCAAATACTCACAAATGTTAATATCTTGACCACATCTTTTTTAGTAGTTGAAGTGGCAATTTAGGTTTCAACTGTTAAAAAGTTGAAAATCCTCTATTCTACTGATATTCCTTTTATGTATGAATTTCTCAAAGAGGGAAAAAAAAAAAAAGATATGTTATGCCTGACAACAATCATGGATCTGATTTTATGAAAACAGTTAAAACTCTACCATTCCTGGATGAAGCTAGAGCCTCTTAAATAGGATGAAATAAGTCAGAAAGAGAAAGAGAAAAATCACATAGTAACACATATATATGAAATAGATAGCTGGTACTCATGAATCTACTTGGAGGACAGCAGTGGAGATGCAGACATGGAGAACAGATTATGCACATGGTGCGGGGGGTTGAGGAGACAATGGACGGAGTAGCACGGAAAGATACACACTACCACCCGAGAAACAGACACCCGTGGGAATCTGCTGCATGCCTCAGGGAACTCAAAGCAGGGCTCTGTAACAAACTAGAAGGGGGGGATGGGGCGGGAGATAGGAGGGAGGCTCAAGAGGGAGGGGTCATATGTACACCTGTGGGTGATTCATGTTTTGATGTATGGCAGAAACCAACACAATATTGTAAAGCAATCGTTCTTCAATTAAAAATAAATAAATTGAAAACTCTACCATCCAGATACAATCTTTCTTCTAAAAGAAGTAAGGCCTCTTTTTAACTGTATATTATTTCATATTCTTCCATTACTTTTAGAAGTTTCAATTATCCTTGGAAATATCCATAGTAATAAAACCAAGAATGAACAAATTAATGAAGCAGGATTTTTGAGCCAGATTAAAAAAATTTTTTTCAGATAAATTTAGAAGCCACATTAGCATCATTTAGATTAAGATAAGCAATTTAGAGGCCTGAAATAACTTCCACAAGTAAAGCTCCAATATCGTTTTATAATTCATTGATAATGACAATTATCCTAAGTTTGCAATTAGTAGCTCATTAATTTAAAAGTCATTATAGAAATAATGTTAGAACATCTCCTAATAAATTATCTTTGCTTATTTCCAAAAATTCTACACTTTCTCCTGAGAAACTCTACACTGAGTTTTTGTTCATCTTATTATTGCTAAAATTCTGTTAAATCAATTTATGTCACTCATTAAAAATAAAAGGGATTAGTGTCAATTTAAATGAAATGACTAGCAATAACCTATTGAATAATTAGTTTAGGTTAGTAATAGGTGTTACATTGCTTCAGTCTATCTGCCACAGAACAAAATATCAATAATGCATTTAATCCTAAAAGTTTTTTACATATTAAATCTACAGAAACAATGATGACAAGTTTCCCCTTACCCATCTCATAGAGATGTTGCAAAGTTAAATGACACACCTTTCAAGAAACCAACATAATGCTGAAACTATCTCAATGTCCATGAACACCTACAACAAATTTAAATGTATCTTCAGTCCTAAAAATCAGGGCCTGGGTTTTTCCAGTGGTTTAAACAGATGAACCCCCTAAATAAAGCATTAACATCAATGTCATTGTCCAGAGACATAAAATAATTTCAATACATAGTATTTAAACATTAATTCAGAAATGTCTTAAAATCGTTTAATTTGAAAATGCACCAAGCCTTTAAGAACCACTGCTTTCCTACATGGTGTTTTCCAGGCATCTGTGGCACTCTGTATATAAAGTTTTACATTTTTCCAATTGTTCCCTATGATCGACTCATTATTTCTCATATTATTGTGATGCATGGATTAGTAATATCGACTCTTTTTTAACAAGAAGGAAACTGGTCATTTGTCTCAAATTCATACTCCACACCAGAAAGGATTTAAGTTTGCATAAACACAATTAAGACAATAAGCTAACAATTTTTTTAAAGGTACGCAAAGAAATCATAACCTGAAGGAAGGAAGAGATCAAGATGTTGGAGTAAAAAGATTCTAAGCTCGCCTCTTCAGACAGACATTATGAAAACTACAATAGGGTAACTATTAGGATATAGTTATATATAGGGTAACTATAAATAACTTATAGGGTAACCATTTCTAAGAATGACCTGAAGACTAGCAGAACAGATTTTCCACAACTAAGTATATATATATAGGAAAGGCCACATTGAGACAGGCAGGAGGAATCTCCCTCCTGAAATTCAATCAGTCTGATCAGAAGCCACAGCCCTGGTGTGGTGACCCAGAAGAGGGATATCACAACCACAGAGGTACCCCTGTGAAGTGAGGAGCCTAAGTCCCATACCAGCCTCTTTGACGTCAGTCTTGCTGTATTGTTGGATCTGCCTCCTCAAGGAAAGGAAAAAAGAGCAGAAGGAGACAAGAGGAAGTAATCAAACTAAGAAGCTTTTGCACAACAAAGTAAATCATCACCCAAAAGAAAAGACAACAGAGTGAATTAAAAATATGATTTAAAATAATCGATGGAATTAGGGGTGAATATCAAAAATATTAACAACACATTAATAATATAAAAAATGATGGAACGATCTCACTTTGCTTCCAAGGCAAACCATTTAATATCTGAGGAACCCAAGTCTATGCTCCAACCACTAATGCCAAAGAAGCTGAAGCTGAAGAGTTCTATGAAGACCTACAAGACCTTCTAGAACGAACACCCCCAAAATATGTCCTCTTCATCACAGGGGACTGGAATGCAAAAGTAGTAAGTCAAAAGATACCTGGAGTAACAGGCGGGTTGGCCTTGGAGTCCAAAATGAAGCAGGGTAAAGGCTAACAGAGTTTTTCCAAGAGAATGCACTGGTCACAGCAAACAACCTTTTCCAACCACACTAGGTTGACTCTACACACGGACATCACCAAGTGGTCACTGAAATCGATTGATTATATTCTTTGCAGGTGGAGATGGAGAAGCTCTATACAGTCATCCAAAACAAGACCGAGAGATGACTATGGCTCAGATCATGAACTACTCAAACTGCAAAATACAGACTTATATTGAAAAATGTAGGAAAATCACTAGACTATCCAGGTATGACCCAAAGCAGATCCCTTACGATTATACAGTGGAAGTGTCAAAAAGATTCAAGGGATTAGATCTGACAGAAAGAGTGCCTGAATAACTATGGACAGAGGTTCATGACATTGTACAGGAAGTGGTGATCAAAACCATACCCAAGAAAATGAAATATGAAAAGGCTAAACTACTGTCTGAAGCCCTTTCAAATAGCTGAGAAAAGGAGAGAAGTGAAAGGCAAAAGAGAAAAAGAAAGATATACCCATCTGAACGCAGAGTTCCAAAGTATAACAAGGAGAGATAAGAAAGTCTTCCTCAGTGAATCGAGGAAAACAAGAGAATGGGAGAGAGTAGAGATCTCGTCAAGAAAACTGGAGATAGCAAGGGAACATTTCATGCAAAATGGGGACAATAAAGGACAGAAAAGGTATGGACACAACAGAAGCAGAAGAGATTAGGCAGAGGTGGCAAGAATACACGGAAGAACTATTAAAAAATTTCTTAATGACCTGGAAAACCACAAAGATGTGATCATTCACCTAGAGCCAGACATCCTGGAGTGCAAAGTCAAGTGGGTCTTAAGAAGCATCACAATCAATAAAGCTAGTGGAGGTGATGGAATTCCAGTTGAGCTACTTTCAATCCTAAAAGATGATGCTGTGAAAGTGCTGCACTCAATATGCCAGCAAATTTGGAAAACTAAGCCCTGGCCAAAGGAGTGGAAAAGGTCAGTTTTCATTCCAATCCCAAAGAAGAGCAATGCCAAAGAATGCTCAAACTATTGCATAATTGCACTCATTTCACATGCCAGCAAGGTAATGCTCAAAATCCTTCAAGACAGGCTTCAACAGTACATGATCTGAGAACTTCCAAATACACAAGCTGGATTTAGAAAAGGCAGAAGAATCAGAGATCAAATTTGCTAACTTATTCCCTGGTGGCTCAAATGGTAAAGCGTCTGCCTGCAATACGAGAGACCAGGGTTTGATTCCTGGCTCGGGAAGATCCCCTGGAGAAGGAAATGGTAACTCACTCCAGTACTCTTGCCTGGAAAATCCCATGGGCAGAGGAGCCTGGTAGGCTACAGTCCACAGGGTCACAAAGAGTCGGATATGACTGAGTGACTTCAGGTTCACTTTCACTTTTATACCATTTGGCTTATTTTTATCATTAAAGAACAGTATCATGATCTTTGTTCCCTTCTTAAGAAGAAATTCTTTTAGAGCAGTCTTATCCCAGACAACATGCAATAATAGAAATTTTCTATGTCTGCACCATTAAATACGGTTGCCAGTAGCCACATGTGGCTGTTTAACACTTGAAAGAGTTAGTGCAACTAAAAATCTGATTTTAAATTTTATTTTAATTTAAACTTAAGTAGCCAAATGCAGCTATTGGCTGTTGTATTTGACACTTTAGTGCTAATGCATATACACATGTGTGTGTGCTAAGTTACCTCAGTCGTGTCCAAGTCTTTGCGACTCCATGGACTATAACCCACCAGGCTCCTCTGCCACGGGCTGCGTCAGGTAAGAATACTGGAGTGGGTTGCCACGTCTTCCTCCAGGGGACCTTCCTGACCCAGGGATCAAACCTACGTCTTTTATGTCTCCTGCAGTGGCAGGCGGGTTCTTTACCACTAGCACCACCTGGGAGGCCCAGTGGATATATGCATGTGCATAAATTTCTCCATCATGATAGTATCTTCCTCAGTTACTTAGCTTCCTTAGAAGTATTTTTCACATGAGTTATATTTTCATCTAAATATTTTAATTTAGTTACTTTTCTATCTAATGCATTGTATTCAAGAGAATTTTTCAAATTAGGAACTCAGCATATTCTTCATCTGTGAGTTTCCTGGGTTACTGCTAAGCACTATATCGGATGCACTTAGATTCTGGTCGTCACTGATTTCTGAAAGCAGTCTTTTATTCTCCTAAACTATCAATCATTCTTACCCTACTCTCACTGAAGTTGACATTCCACTTTCAAAGAGGTATGTTTTCCATACTATTTCCTGCTTTTTTTGATACATCTTGTGGACACTTGCAGAGTAATAAAGATGCTGTCCAGAAAGCAGCTTCTGTAGTCACTGGGCAGTAGACATCAGCAGCAGCTATAGGAGGACTTATTTTAAAAAGCAAATACATATCTCTACTACAGGGAACAGTATAACGACAAAATGCAGCTGTAATATTTTTACGGTGCTCAGATAAGCATCAACACAGTAATTCTAAATTCCATATTAAAAATCGATTTGGGGGCAATTTTACTAAAATGTACATATAAACACACACTGATACACACAAAAAAAGAAAGTACTGCTTTAAATGGCAAGGGAATTACTCAAAATAAGATTCTAAGACATTTCATAATATCCTGGAGATAATATCCCCTAACAGTTCAAAACCATCTTAGTCATCCAGGGTGCCGGTTATTCATCAGATACAGTACTTGACACATAAAGGCAAAGCATGAATGACAATTACTGTTTTGGGTACAAATCTGTACAGATCACACACACACACAGGATGCAATACCATTTAGCTGCCTGCAGGAAATCAATTTTTTCAAAATAAAGGGTATACTCAATGTTTATTTTGCGTTAAGGATGGGAAACCAAATGAAAGGGGAATGAAGTGACATTAAAATCCTTATGTCCCAGTTTAGTTTCTCCATGGGAGCAAAGAGCAGATTATATTAAATTTAACCTAATTTTGCTAATGACAACAGTTGTATCACTTGAGATCATATTCTAAGAGAAACACAGTATTTACTCTCTTCTTCTAGCCCTTAGATCTTTCATAGTTTGACTTAAAAGTCATAATTTCTAATGCCAATGAGAAAAATATACAGAAAGAGAGAGAGAGATTTAGGAGGGATGAGAACGTTTACATTTATAATAAACCTAATGCATGCCTCTTCCTTGGGAAGTTATTTTGAGACATGACGCTTACTCAGTGGTTAGGGGGTTAATGAATGAAATGGATTACTGCACTGAAAATAAAAATCACTATTTAAAAAAAAATGTGACACCAAGAGAATTAGGCACTACATAATACTGTAACCACTGAGAATTCTCAACAGTAAAATAAAGCCTTGTAGTCCCAGCATTTTCATTAGTTTTCCAGTAGCGCTGGATGTAGAGTGAATTACAATGAGGGAGAAAGCAATGGCTGCTGCCTTTAAAGAACACTCTGTACAGAAAGAAAGCGCTCCTTCAAGCCGCCCTGGGATGGTCACTGGCCTCTCTCACCACCATGTGTCTTAAATTTAAGTACCTTAAAGGTCTCATGCAAGAGAATACTGCATTTATCCTGCAAGACGCCAAATGCTAAATACCTGACACAGTGAACCATGCTGCAGTGTAAATTTTAACTTCAGAATACAGAATTCTATGTATCAGTTAAAACTTGTGCAAGAAGCCTTTGTAACTACACAATTTGGAATTAGGCTTATGTTTAAATTATGTGTCGATTGAAGCAGATACAAAATTAACATAAAGAATGACTGAAAACCCATACAAAAGAGGGGGGAAATCAGGTTCTATTACCTCTGAGACTTGTTTCTGTTCAAAAGGAGAAAGGTAGGGGGTGCAGATATGCACAGAGGATTGAAACATGAAATGTGACACTAAATCTGATTTTGCAGCACAGATTTCTATTTGACTTTGCATAGCTTTCTATTCTCCCAGTCCTAAAAATAGGACTACTTTTGAACCACTAACCTGGAAAAAACTAAAGGTCAAATATCTCATTAACAGATCTGTTCTTAAGTGTAGGGCTGAGACAGAAAGTACATGATCATAGTAGAAAAAGACAAGAGTTAACACTATTTTATCGATTGTAATAAGGAAGTGTCATAAATCCTACACTAGTTTCTGTCCTAAACATCCTATATTTAACCCCTTCCAGTTCACTAAAATTGAAGAATCAGTCTCAGTCTCTGCTGGAGTATGAATCACACACTATCTTCAAGCCAGACTATGATCCCTTCCCATACACATTATTAATAGATTATTCACTGAGGAAGAGGCAGAATGATAAATTATAATTCTTGCTCTCCAGTTGCTTATAGTCTGGTTCAGTTCAGTTCAGTTCAGTCGCTCAGCCGTGTCCGACTCTTTGTGACCCCATGAATCGCAGCACGCCAAGCCTCCCTGTCCATCACCAACTCCCGGAGTTCACTCAGATTCACATTAGGGGTACACAACCATACACAGCTATGTGGGTAAATTAAGTACAACTGTGGTCCTCAGCTTGGCGACAGCAAGGCTCTGGGGTAAATAAGAATCTCTGTGCTGTGTGCTAAGTCACTTCAGTTGTGTCCGACCCTTTGCAACCCTATGGAATGTAACCTGCCAGGTTACCCTGTCCGTGGGAATCTCCAGGCAAGAATACTGGAGTGGGTTGCTGTGCCCTCCTCCAGGGGAACCTTCTAGACCCAAGGATTGAACCTGGGTCTGCAACATCTCCTGCATTTGCAGGCTAGTTTTTTACCATTACCAAGAAATCTTCCCGACACAGGGACTGAATCTGGGTCTCTTATGTCTCCTAGACCGGCAGGCAGGTTCTTTACCACTGCACCACCTGTGAAGCCCTAAATATGTATCTAGAGGGAGCCGTCTCCACTCATCAGGCTCAGGGCAGTGCCACGTCCTATCAGAGGCCCCCCCAACAGGAAGGAAACAAAATCACTGTTAGGTGGCAGTCAACATCACAGTTTACAAGAACAAAACATCTGCTGAACTTAAGGTCCTGAGTCTTTGTGCTTTGGGGTTTGTTCCGGTCTCAGTTTCCTATTTAAATTCTGTTTTCTTAGTCCTGGATTCTTTTAAGGCACCGTATGCAATTTCACTGCTGGTCTTCTCAAACCCTCTATGGAACAAACTGGAGCACAAATGTGATTAAATAGCCATAGGAAAAGCAAACCAATAAATAAATTTAAAATATTTTATTATTACTGATACCCAAAACAAATGAATATCTGGGCAGGAAAATATGGCTCAGTAATTGACACCTTGGCCTTCCTTCTATGTAATCTATGGTTATGTGGTTGAACTGGCAGAGCTGAAAAAAAATGGAGCTGTAACTTTTCATACAGTATGAATGAAATACAGAGTGTAAATACAGAGCAAAGTGGTTTATTGATATTGAAGGAATGTTAATTAGCTAATGTCAGTTTAGCCGAGGGTGATATAAAAGTGTCATTAAGGCTTCCTCAGAATCACATTATGTTTCAAGCATTTTCTACTTTAAATTTCAAGCTTTCATCTCTGAGATACAAGTCACTGTTGTATTGATGAGATATTTTAACTTAAGTTATAAAATGTTTCATTTCTCTCTCCCTTTTGGGGTTGGGATTATCCTGAATGCACTGTCTGCTCTTTTCTTAATATAATAGAAACTAAATACTTTAGCAGGGCTTCCCAGGGGGTGCAAGTGGAAAAGAACCTGCCTGCCTAATACAGGAGACAAAGGAGATGTGGATTTGATCCCTGAGCTGGGAAGATCCTCTGGAAGAGGAAATGGCAACCCACTCCAGTATGCTTGCCTGGAGAATCCCATGGACAGAGGAGCCTGGTGGGCTACAACCCACAGAGCTGCAAAGAGCCTGAAGCAACTTAGCATGTATGCACACACATATGCTAGCATGTTTCAAAATATTTTTGTTCCCAATTTTTATTCTTATTTTTAAGCTTCACTTTATTTGGAGATGAGACCCAAAGGAAAAAATTAAAGCTAGCAGCTGTTTACTTCCTAGAGCAACTTTATAGTTTATAGACCAGGTTCTTGGTCTGTTTGGCCATGGCAGAATTTATGAAAATCTAAAACATTAATGATGCCTAAAAGGCAGGCTGCCACACAGAGATGAACACACTGCCTGGTCTGAGAGCAGAATTATAGAAACTTGAAACCTCAGCACATTGAAGATCATTGAAATATCATTTTTGTATGTGTTCGGAATATTTCACAAATAGTGTTTAGATGGAGCCCATATAAACTCAATTCACATTAGAACTGAAGTATCTTTTCTGTACATAAAACTGTTGCAACCAGACAGTAAAATAAGAGACGTGTTTAAATGTTTATCGTAGGTAAAAGGAAACACTGCGGAAAAAAAAAAGAAGTAAAAGCAGTATTAGTAGTGCTTCCTGTCTGTTTATAGTAACAAAAATATGAAGCACAGAGAATTTGATGATATATGCACAAGATGTGCTCTTATGTTATATGCTTTATATCTGCCATTACAGACCAACAAAGAATCTTTCACTGTCAAACTGAGTTAGCTGTGGTGCATATCATGGATGGCTTTAAAGCTATTTTCCATTAATAATAAGGGATTTAAAATATGAAAATAAATGATTATAGCATATACCACTGGAGTTTTCAGTGTGCTGTTTTCTGTGAATTAAATCCTATTTATAAGGTGGTGTTATCCAAAGTGAAAGGGAAGAACAATGATCCAGAAAATCAGGAATGCTTTCACATTCACAACTGAAAACCTCATTTTCTCCAATGAAGTGAATCAGCACTTTAGAATTAAAAATTCTACTATGCAAGTAGTCTCAAGATACATTTTAAATGGCGTCACTCAAGAAAGTGAAAAGTGCAATGTATTTGCATTTAAGTGTCCTTGGACTCTCTCATGGAGAAGGCGATGGCACCCCACTCCAGTACTCTTGCCTGGAAAATCCCATGGGCGGAGGAGCCTGGTAGGCTGCAGTCCATGGGGTCGCTAATCGTCAGACACGACTGAGCAACTTTACTTTCCCTTTTCTCTTTCATGCGTTGGAGAAGGAAATGGCAACCCACTCCAGTGTTCTTGCCTGGAGAATCCCAGGGACGGGGGAGCCTGGTGGGCTGCCATCTATGGGGTTGCACACAGTCGGACACGACTGAAGTGACTTAGCAGGACTCTCTCAGGTGTGGGAGCTGAATGATGAGTAGCTGATTTGTGACCTGTAGCTAACCCCTTTTATAGTGTATTTTAGAGTTCAATAAAAAAAGAGAAAGTGTTTTGTGTTAATGTCTCCTGTGTACAAGAGACAATAATAAAGTATTTTTTTTACATGGAAAATAATGTAGCAGAGATTCTCTTAATATATATTTTCCTCTTAATCTATTATTGTCCTTCTCCTAAACCACAAGGCTAGGCAAAAATCGATAACAGTGGTCAACTGAATCTGTGGTTGCCTGGACACATGATTTAAATTTGATGACATAAAAGTACGCATGAAAAGAGTATGCAGTGTTTACTGATAATAGGCTACACACTTCAGGCAGTATTTCACATTAGAATGAGAGATAAGTTCACTTTTATACTTAAAAACAATCACTTTTTACCTCCAAGTAAGACAGGAAATCCCAGGGACGGGGGAGCCTGGTGGGCTGCCATCTATGGGGTTGCACACAGTCGGACACGACTGAAGTGACTTAGCAGGACTCTCTCAGGTGTGGGAGCTGAATGATGAGTAGCTGATTTGTGACCTGTAGCTAACCCCTTTTATAGTGTATTTTAGAGTTCAATAAAAAAAGAGAAAGTGTTTTGTGTTAATGTCTCCTGTGTACAAGAGACAATAATAAAGTATTTTTTTTACATGGAAAATAATGTAGCAGAGATTCTCTTAATATATATTTTCCTCTTAATCTATTATTGTCCTTCTCCTAAACCACAAGGCTAGGCAAAAATCGATAACAGTGGTCAACTGAATCTGTGGTTGCCTGGACACATGATTTAAATTTGATGACATAAAAGTACGCATGAAAAGAGTATGCAGTGTTTACTGATAATAGGCTACACACTTCAGGCAGTATTTCACATTAGAATGAGAGATAAGTTCACTTTTATACTTAAAAACAATCACTTTTTACCTCCAAGTAAGACAGGAAAAAAAATTTTTTTTTAACCTTGAAAATATTTCTGACTTAACTCTCAATTTGTTGTGTTCTTTGGCCTTTTTGCATCAACCTTTCAAGGTAGGAATCAAAACAGCATTGAAATAGTTAAAAGCATTTTTCCTAAGAATTGTCTCATGATTTAAAAAATTAAAAATTCAGTATATGGACAAACCAGCAGAATAAATATAGCCAAAGAATAATTTTGAAAGCAAAGTTCAGGAAAACTTCCAAAATATGTACGAAGAAAGACTAAGTAATGGATAATTTGAGAAATAAAAAACTTTGAGGTTAACATGTAGGAAGACCAAGATCTTTTCATCAGGATTTTCAGAAGCAAATAACAGTCAAAACAGAGAGGAGAAAATAATAAATGAAATTATAGAAAATTTTTTCACAAAGCCAATAAATGCTAGGCTTCAGACCAAAAGAACTATGCGTTGGGTCAGATTAAAAAAAAAAAAAATTCAGATATTACTATTCTCAGTGATAATTTCATGGATTTAAAAGTGTGTGTGTTTCTGTGTGTCTGTGCATGCGTGTGTGTGTGTATCCCTATATACTTCTAGAGAAAAAAAAGTAAGTTGCAAAAGGTACAAGAATTACACTAAAGTTAAATTTCTCATGTACTGCACTGGATTCTAGAAGACAATGGAGTAATATTTTTAAAGTTTTCTGGGAAAATAGCCAAAAATCTTAGGTAGTCAAAACTATCTATTAAGGTAACAATAAAAATATTCATATATCCATGGGTATAAGCCATAATAGTACTATCCCTGATTTCTATAAGAAAAACAAGTATCTGAAGAGTTACTTTAATGAAATGATAAAAAATCCAAGAAAAAAGATAACTTGAGCTGTCAGAATCAATAGCAGATTGAACCTACTTGATCTTGATTCTTGGAAAATTTTTCTTAAATAATACAGGTTTAATTGGATTTCCTTTCCTGTGGGTCTGTTCACCTTGCCACCATACTTGGTTCTATGCTTAATAATATTAATATAATTAGAATATTATAAATGTTCTCTATTGGATTTTAGTCTCCTAAACTCAACTAATGAAAAAGTACAGAGGATGGAGTTCTAGTTTATGGAAAAGAACAGTTTATAGCAGCATAAAATGTAGGAATATATTATTTAACACTATGATGGTAGCCATCAGAACAAAAACAATATATTTTAGAAGTGTTGTTTTTTTTTATTTTTTCAGAGATAGTGAGGATGGCGGAAGGAACATTTTCATTTAACACTTAAAAATATATATGTGCACATATTAATTTCCTAGTGTTAAGAAAAGTTCAACATTTAAAGGGCATTTTCATCACTAAGGGATTGTTAAATAACAGTTCTTCCTCATAATATAGTAGATAAAACAAGTGAGAAATATTAATGTGTGTAATCAAGATTTTTAATCAAATAACACAAACTAAGTTGTCACATGGTATGGACAACATGACATAATTTAGGTTAAAATACTTTGAGGTTTTCATATATTCATGTGGAAAAGTAAGCGTCTAGGAGGCTACAGAGCTGCTCTTATTTCTTCTTTTAGTTCTATAGATGCATATAAGTTTAGAGGGGCTTTCAACCATCACTTTTGCTTTTGTAATACTCAATAAAGACATTTTGAAAAATGAGATTGTTTGAAGCCCAGAAAAGGGGAATGAGGTACCCCAGATCAATCAGGAAGCAAGTGCTAGAATCAAGACTAAAAAAAAAAAAAAAAAAAAACCTAAAATCCAGTTGGTAGCAGAGTTGCCAAGTCTTGGCGAATTTTACCCCTCCTTTCCAATTTCCATCAGCCCTCCTAAAGTGAAAGGCACCCAGTCATGTCCAACTCTTTGTGACTCCATGAACTATACAGTCCATGGAATTCTCCAAGCCAGAACACTGGAGTGGGTAGCCTTTCCCTTCTCCAGGGGATCTTCCCAACCCAGGGATCAAACCAAGGTCTCCTCATTGCAGGCAGATTCTTTACCAGCTGAGCCACAAGGGAAGCCCAAGAATACTGGAGTGGATAGTCTATCCCATCTCCAGTGGATCTTCCCGACCCAGGAATCAAACCAAGGTCTCCTGCACTGGAGGCGAATTCTCTACCAACTGAGCTTTCAGGGAAGCCCCTAACAGAAAAGTAACTCCCCTAATAAAAATGTAAACAACAATAATGACAAACGTATGTGTCCAGTTTTATATAAAGTGTGAGTAAAAGTATCTTCAAGGGTAAAAAACATGTCTATCTCTGACATCTTGCTGGGGGATCAGGATGATAAGGAAAGACTTACTGAAGGAGGTGACAGTGGGGGAAAGCCCTGGGCAATAGGCATAGGTTTTAATAGACCCCGATGTGAGCTGAGCTGTGGCCAGGGTTATTCCAGGCAGTGCAAGGACACCAGGAAAAGAACTTGTGTGACAAATGCCACCTTTTCCGTTACTCTTTACGTTTCTCCTAAAGTAAACCACAGGCACAGTGAGATTAAGGATCGCACCACAAGGACAAAGACTAAAGACAGGTGGTGAAAAGAAAGAAAAGAAAGATCATATTTAAAAATATTTTTTACTAAGGAGAGCCGTAATAATTGAATGGAAAGCTCAGCCCTGGCTTTCATAACAGTTGGAAAGGAAGTGAATCAACTGTCTGGGGGCAGTCACTATCTCAGCTTATCAGAAGAACAAAATGATGCAGAATAGAGCCTGCTAAGTTAAAGACAGTAGTCATTTACTGTGGGAAGCAAGAGAATGCTGTCCGTGGCACCCGATGCTCAGGAAAGGCAACACGGAGAAGGTAGGCAGTGAGCTACACAGAGATTTTTGACTGGCATTAGGGACAAAAGGAAAGGAACTATCATAAACACAGAAACAAAGATTGGACAGGATTATGGAGCAGTTATGCCATGAGACGCTTTGGTTTAACAATCTCCCCTTTCCTCGAAATGTTTACCAAATACTCATTTCTGAGCTACATGGCCCTGCTAACTGACGCTTAACCCAAACTGATCCAAACAGACTCTGATTCTAGGGTACAAAGGTTTGAAACAGAGACACTGAGAGACAGGATACTGGTGGAGTGGTCACACGCAAGGGAGCATTCCGGAGGCTGGGCAGGTCCACAAGCTCTGGCTTGGCTACCAAGAAGTTGGTTTTTTTTTTTTTTTCTTTTAAATCTTACAAAATAATCCAAGATCCAGTCAACAAATTAATTCCCCTTTGACCTAAGCTACCCAGAGTTGGTTTCTACTACATTCCATACCAAGTCTCTTAATTAACACACTACCCTGGGGAAGTGGTTGTGGGTACACTGGAAGGAGAAAGAAGCCATGTGGTAGGAATCACCTGAGGCTTTGAAGGCAGGATCAAGGTGAACCATTATTCTAAAGGGTAGAACTGAGCTCTGGTTTATGAACTAGGTTTTAATGTAATATAGATCCAAGAACACAGAGGCTTTTGGTTTCATTCACTAAGCCTGGAGCATGTATCTTGACTGCAAACAAAAGTATCTTGCATCACTTTTTAACCAAACTTCAAGTGCCAGCCTTGAGCTGTGTAACTCGGAGATGATCCCAGTCATACTGCACTGCTGGGTGAAAGTGAAGTCGCTCAGTCGTGTCCGACTCTTTGCCACCCCATGGCCTGTAGCCTACCAGGCTCCTCTGTCCGTGGGATTTTCCAGGCAATAGTCCTGGAGTGGATTGCCATTCCCTTCTCCAGGGGATCTTCCCAACCCAGGGCTCGAACCCAGGTCTCCTGCATTGTAGACAAACGCTTTACCGTCTGAGCCACTGGTAGACCTGCTCAAACCTCCCTTTCCTTTTCTCCCCTTTCTTCTCCTTTCCTTTGTTGTTTGAAACATCTAAGTTCCAGAAAGGTTTCTGATTTATAGGACTCTATAGTGTGTCCTTCTATATCACAAATAATTATTTTCTTGATTTATAAATCAAGGGCATTTGTGAGTAAGAATTTTCTCTAGCCACACATACATATGGAATTGCATACATACCAAAGTCCTATATCTAATAAACTCATTACTGGGCCCATGCTGTGAAAAAAAAGAGAAATAATGGCCATCTCTCCCTCTGATTATGCTTGGTTATCATGAGATCTGTAATTTGTAACAAAGGTTTACTCCAGGGAAGTCAGTGGCCATGAAACCTGGCTGATCCAGGTCACACGGGAGCCAATCACTGATATGGCATGCAAAAAAGAACAAGCAATTCAAAAGATGATAAAGCCTGAGAGTTACCAGAAAATGAAATTGGAGAATGGGAGGTGACAGCCAAGTTACTATGCTTCCCTTACCAATTTAGTATCCAAATAAGAGTCCAAGATATAGCTTCGTCCATGACAAAACTGGGTGATGGGCTTTTGAGCAAATGTAAGGGACCAATAGTGAAGAGCAATCTGTTTCACGATGCAGGTAACAAATGGCTAAATAATTAGGGAGTGGGAGGGTTTCTGCTTAATAACCTAAGGGATTTAGGGCCTTCACCTTCTGAAGATCATGTCACCACCACCTGTGCCCAGTATGAATTACACGCCAGCACTGCATTCTCATTTAAGTTAAAGCATCAATATTGATGAGATGTTCTGACCCAAGAGAGAAATGTGACATGAAATCAAAGGAATTTATTTCCCAATAGCTTAAAAAAATAAAATAAAATAAGACAATAAATCAGGGTGGGATGCTCCCTTGAGATGGACTTTGGTTTCTTCCTGATAAAATTACCTTCTTGATGTTGGCACCCAGGGCGTACCAGGCTGACAGTGGTATACCCAAATGAACATGCCAAGAACCCAGGCAGTTGCCCACAAAGGTGAAGAGGCCAAGCCCAAGACTCCAGTTAGCTAGGAGATGTATGGCTTAAAGGAGCCCCAGTGATTTGATAAACAGAAGGTAATGATGACAAGGGCATTTCCAAAACTATATATCTCTAGCACCTAAGCTTCAGCCTACAGTTATGATTACCAGGCCTATTTATTCAAAGAAACATTTAAATTATAAAGATATTCAAGCATACTTACTACATATAATGTACAAATAAAGGAAAATGGAAAATATTAAGTATATTCTAAAAGATTCATTATTCAAAATAATAAATTAAGAGATGGTTGAGATGAGATGGTTGGATAGCATCACCAATTCAATGGACATGAGCTTGAGCAAAAACTCAGAGACAACAGAAAACAGAGGAGCCTGGCATGATACAGTCCATGGGGGTCCCAAAGAGTTGGATGTGATCTACTGACTGAACAATGATGACAATTTTCAAACATACATTCTTTGCATTGAATAAAGATTATTAACATAAACTATAACCATGAAAATGTGTTTATTATATTGAACTTGACATTGCTCTAGTTATTCAAATGTGATCCTACTGGCAATGTACAATATACATTTTTCTACTGGACAATCCTGAGTCTGATAGAAAACAGAGGAGCCTGGCATGATACAGTCCATGGGGGTCCCAAAGAGTTCGATGTGATCTACTGACTGAACAATGATGACAATTTTCAAACACACATTCTTTGCATTGAATAAAGATTATTAACATAAACTAAAACCATGAAAATGTGTTTATTATATTGAACTTGACATTGCTCTAGTTATTCAAATGTGATCCTACTGGCAATGTACAATATACATTTTTCTACTGGACAATCCTGAGTCTGAGTACCTAAGGTTACTGTTATAGTGGAAATAGTAGCAATCTGAAGTAATGAGGTTTCCAAGTGGAGTCATTACAATACTTGGAGTGCTCCATACTATTGCAGACCAAGTATAACTTACAAAAATGAATTATTTATATTGTATATGTATTTGTTATCTTCAAAAAAGTGTTATATTGATAAATGAATTCTAGAAAATGTAATAAATGGAACCATGAAAATGTGTTTATTATATTGAACTTGACATTGCTCTAGTTATTCAAATGTGATCCTACTGGCAATGTACAATATACATTTTTCTACTGGACAATCCTGAGTCTGAGTACCTAAGGTTACTGTTATAGTGGAAATAGCAGCAATCCGAAGTAATGAGGTTTCCAAGTGGAGTCATTACAATACGTGGAGTGCTCCATACTATTGCAGACCAAGTATAACTTACAAAAATGAATTATTTATATTACATATGTATTTGTTATCATCAAAAAAGTGTTATATTGATAAATGAATTCTAGAAAATGCAGTAAATGGCATGGGGCACTTACAACATGCATTAATAGTAGATCTATGATTTTATTTAATCCCCACAGGAGCCCTATGAAGCTGCTACTTTTAGCAGCCCCATTTTACAGATGCAGAAACCGAGGCATACAGAATATGTCCAAAAGACACATTGTTTCTGCCAAAATTCATGCCCAATTTGATTCCAACATTGTACACTGCTGAATATGATTATAGTATCTCCAGGAAGGGTAAGACATCTAAATTCCATTTACTCTGATAATTAAATGCTTTCATGGAGAAAATAAGATTCAGCATATGTCTTGGTAGTTATAGGTGTCAAATACCCAGATTACACACCCAATCACTAAATGGATTAACAGGCCAAATGCTGAAACGACTTCCTTACTAGGCTGGAAGGTGATAGAGCTGTAAACTCACTTGGCTCCTGATCTGAATTTAGGCTGCCTCTCCATTGTGTCAGTTGTGTTGTATGACTTTGCACTGAGTCCGCAGAGGAATCGCAGTGAAAAATTAGCTGCTCAGTATAACAAATTGCCAGATGCTGGACTCCGGCAGGTAACAGCATTTCAGAGTGTGCATGAACCTTGGAAGGAAATATCTCGAGCCCCAGATCTCTAACTTTATGTGTTACAAGCACAATGCTAAAATCTCAAGTTTCATTTCTTGTGATTAAATATACAACCTTAAAATGCTTTTTAAAGAAAAAAAGCTACAGTAGCATTTTTTATTTTCTAGCTACACGTTACCTATTTTCTTCACAGGGTTAAAGTGAAGTGGGTTACATTGTTTGCTTTGAAAAATTTTAGTAGCCTCTCCCTCCTAAAAGAATCCAGCTATTCTAGAATCTGGATGATTATTCCCTCGGATGGGTAGCTGCTACGGATAAATGCGACCTCAGAACTTCACTTTGTTTTCATGAGCAAAGAGAACATATCCTTTCCTGCCTTCACTCTTGTTCATCACTGAAATTCCTCCTGCCAACCGGCCGAACCCAAAGTTCCAGAAGATTCATTCTCTTGACATTAGGTGTGAGTCTTGATTTAAATAGTTCACAGAAACTGAGGGTATCTCTTTGGATAATTGTGAAGTACAAGGGCATTGAGACATTAAGAAAGTGTTTGGGAGTAAAGAGTTTTATAAAACTGAAAAACAACCACAAGAAAGTGCGGCTAGGGGCCAATAACATAAAAACTGATGATTTAACAATTTTGCCCAGACGGTTCCTGACCACATAATCAAATCACGCCCTCTAACCAATGTAATATACACAGGAAAAGTCTGGGTAACAAAACAGAAACAGGGCTCTTTGGATTTTGAAAAGATTTCACAAGATTTAAAATCTTCCTATCTCATCCAAAAGTTGCCCTTCTTTCCAGCTTGAAACTGCTCCAGAGACAATATTTTACTGGAAAGAAATGTTGGCCAAATCAGTACACATCAACTAACTTCTCTAAGTCTGGAGACTAAACTTCCATTCAGATCTAAGTGTCTGCTTTCAGCAGTTCACAAAGGCCGCCTCTTCTGCGTGGTTTTGCTAATAAAGCTCAAGTCTGAGTCATTCGTTCCACCATCAGTTTGTTGTTCTTGTTCAGTCTCTAAGTCAGGGCCAGCTCTTTGTGACTCATGGACTGCAGCCAGTCAGGATCCTCTGTCCTCCAGTAAGTCTCATCCAAAAGTTGCCCTTCTTTCCAGCTTGAAACTTCTCCAGAGACAATATTTTACTGGAAAGAAAAGCTGGCCAAATCAGTACACATCAACTAACTTCTCTAAGTCTGGAGACTAAACTTCCATTCAGATCTAAGCGTCTGCTTTCAGCAGTTCACAAAGGCCGCCTCTTCTGCGTGGTTTTGCTAATAAAGCTCAGTCTGAGTCATTCGTTCCACCGTCAATTTGTTGTTCTTGTTCGGTCTCTAAGTCAGGGCCAGCTCTTTGTGACTCATGGACTGCAGCCAGTCAGGATCCTCTGTCCTCCAGTACTTCCCAGAGTTTGCTGCAATTCATGGCTATAGAGTCCCTGATGCTATCTAACCATCCCATCCTCTGCCTCCCACTTCTCCTTTTACCTTCAATCTTTCCTAGCATCGGGGTCTTTTCCAGTAAGTCAGCTCTTCGCATCAAGTGGCCAAAGCATTGGAGTTTCAGCTTCAGCAACAGTCCTTCCACTGAATATTCAGTGTTGATTTCCTCTAGGATTGACTGGTCTGATCTCTCCATGAAGTCCAAGGGACTCTCAAGAGTCTTCTCTAGCACCTACCGTTCAGTATTTCAATATTTCTTTTCCTAAATCAAGGCTGCTCTTGGGCTTCCTTGTGCTTACATTCTAGCCCTCACCTGATTGCTCTGCAGTTAAGCTCTGAGAGCCTGGTTTGTAGACCCACATCTTTGGGCAAATCATGTTACTGATCTGGCCTCAGCTTCCTCATCTAAAGAAGCAAGAAACCATCTACTTGCTTCATAGTGTTGCTCTGAGGATCAACTGAAATCATGAATAAGATGTGAAAATTATAAAGTGCAATAAAAACACAGGATAATATCACCATTGCTATTATTCAACACTCCACACTTTAATTCATGAAAAAGTGCCCACAATGGACCATTATACAGTATGGGTTTGGTTCTTTTTTTTTTTTTTTCCCTCAATAGTCTAGAAAAAATAATCCTGAAAAAAAAAATTGGTTCTATAAAATTCTTCATTTAAAGTCATATTTGAGAATCATGGTACAAAAATTAAAAGCTTTACCTAAAGCAACATCAAAATACAGCTTCTCTTTCCTCTTTAAAAAACTGTGTGTGTGTGTGTGTGTGTGTGTGTGCTGTTGTTGTTGTATATGTGTTGATGTACTTTGAAAACTAGTTTTCCTTATCATTTAATTAAGATAAGGTCACATGAAGCCTACTGCCCTTACCATTCATTGCACTATATCTGCTCTGGCAACTGCTTCTTAGATAGGATGTTCTATGAACTTGAAACTTATTTCCCCCTCAGATAAGTGATCTTGTCCTTTTTATATTAAAACTTTGTCTCATTTCTGCTGAGAGCAGTTGCCCCAGGCAGTCAAATATGTTCCATGTGAACTTGCCTTCAAACTGAGTCACCTGTGGCAATGTGCCTTGATGGAGCCCATTAATAATTTTAAGCGCTTGCAGGATAAATTTAAACGCATTCCCTTCCATACTCCTCTTTTTCTTCATTCTCCCACCAACTATTCTTTCCCCTTTTATCCTGAAAAAAAAAATTGGTTCTATAAAATTCTTCATTTAAAGTCATATTTGAGAATCATGGTACAAAAATTAAAAGCTTTACCTAAAGCAACATCAAAATACAGCTTCTCTTTCCTCTTTAAAAAAATGTGTGTGTGTGTGTGTGTGTGTGTGTGCTGTTGTTGTTGTATATGTGTTGATGTACTTTGAAAACTAGTTTTCCTTATCATTTAATTAAGATAAGGTCACACGAAGCCTACTGCCCTTACCATTCATTGCACTATATCTGCTCTGGCAACTGCTTCTTAGATAGGATGTTCTATGAACTTGAAACTTATTTCCCCCTCAGATAAGTGATCTTGTCCTTTTTATATTAAAACTTTGTCTCATTTCTGCTGAGAGCAGTTGCCCCAGGCAGTCAAATATGTTCCATGTGAACTTGCCTTCAAACTGAGTCACCTGTGGCAATGTGCCTTGATGGAGCCCATTAATAATTTTAAGCGCTTGCAGGATAAATTTAAACGCATTCCCTTCCATACTCCTCTTTTTCTTCATTCTCCCACCAACTATTCTTTCCCCTTTTCTTTCTCTTGATACATAACATACCTGCAAAACTGTCTCAAAAAAAACCTTACTATGAAATCAACATTTAAAAAAATCTACTTCTCTATATTCATATGATACACTGATTCCATTGATTCTTCAGTCTAACATATCCCTACAAATTTAGCAACACTATCTAATCTGTTCTCACCTTGTGTCCACTGCGACTACATTTGAAAATTTTCATTTTCATAGTGCAATACTTACATCTTCAACTCTTTCTCTTTTTTTAACCATTTATCATTTATTTATTATTATTATTTTTACTTTACAACTCTTTCTTGAGAAATCCGGTTATCATAGAACATCTATTTAAGGAGAAGCAACTAAGTTCAAAACGATATTTTCAGTGACTGCAAAACTGTAGTATGCAAGGCAATTTTTCACAAAAGCTAGGTGTAAAGACAGAGAATGTTCAGATTTCATAAGAGAATATTTTATTTTGAAAAATAAATCTTCACCAGACCCAATATATATGTTTTCAGAAAACAAGATGTTATTACACTTATATAGTGTTTTGAATCATCAAAAAGGAGCCCACTGATTAATTAGAAATAGTCAATAAGGTTGTAACACTGACAAAATGGCAGCTTCTGTGTAATTCCATCAGAAATTAGATTACAATTGAGATTTCATTTAACGTGATTTTCATACATTTAGAATTTTACCAAGCAAAATAGGAAAAAAGTGACTTTGAAAGATGCCTTTAAGGATAACTATGAAACTTGAGAGCATAAATATAACTGTCCTAGATCAGACTTTAAAAGGTAGCCATCTGACAGCAAAAACAAAGGCAACAAAAACAAAAGCAAAAATAAAAAACAGACTACACTAAGCTAAAAATCTACTTCACAGCAAAGGAAATCACAAACAAAATGAAAAGGCAATCTACCAAATAGGAGATGATATCTGCAAATCGTGTATCAGATAAGGGGTTAATAGTCAAAATATACAAAGGGCTCAAACAACTTAATGGTAAAACAACAAACCATTAAAAAATAGGCAGAGGATTTGAATAACTATTTTTTTTCCGAAGAAGGTGGAAACAGACAGAGATGGTCAACTAACACGTGAAAACGACTCAATACCAAAAATGATCAGAGAAATACAAATCAAAGCCACAAAAAGATACTTCACACTCGTCAGAATGACCATTCTCAAAAAGACAAGAAATAACAAGTGTAGGTGAAAATAAATAAGCATACATATACACACATACACACATATACTGGAATATTTTTCAGCCATGAAAAAGAAAGAAATCTTGCCATTTGAGAGAAGAAAGTTCATTGAGGACATTATGCTAAGTGAAATCAGACAGAAAATGTTAAATACTTTATGATCTCACTTTTATGTGAAATCTTAAAAAAAAAAAAAGAGCTCATACATACAGAGAACACAGAGGTGGTTATCACAGGCAGAGGACTGGGGGAGGACAAAATGGGTTAAGGGGGTCAAAAGGCACAAACTTCCAGTTATAAAAGAAATAAGTCAAAGAGATGCAATGTACAGCACGGTGACTACAGTTAATAACAATGTGTTATAAATTTGAAAGTTTTGTGGTGTTGCAGAAGACTCCTGAGAGTCCCTTGGACTGCAGGGAGATCCAATCAGTTCATTCTAAAGGAGATCAGCCCTGGGATTTCTTTGGAAGGAATGATGCTAAAGCTGAAACTCCAGTACTTTGGCCACCTCATGCGAAGAGCTGACTCATTGGAAAAGACTCTGATGCTGGGAGGGATTGAGGGCAGGAGGAAAAGGGGATGACAGAGGATGAGATGGTTGGATGGCATCACTGACTCAATGGACGTGAGTTGGAGTGAACTCCGGGAGTTGGTGATGGACAGGGAGGCCTGGTGTGCTGCGATTCATGGGGTCGCAAAGAGTCGGACACAACTGAGCAACTGAACTGAACTGAAGAGAGAAANTGATGTTGGGAGGGATTGGGGGCAGGAGGAGAAGGGGATGACAGAGTATGAGATGGCTGGATGGCATCACTGACTCAGTGGACGTGAGTCTGAGTGAACTCCGGGAGTTGGTGATGGACAGGGAGGCCTGGCGCGCTGCTATTCATGGGGTCACAAAGAGTTGGACATGACTGAGCAACTGAACTGAACTGAAGAGAGAAAATCTTAAAAGTTCTCATCATGAAGAAAAACTCTGTAAGGATGCACAGTGGCAGATGTTAATGAGACGTCTAGTGGTGACACTTCAATATACACAAACACTGAACTGCTAAGGGAGCCTGGTGGGCTGCCATCTGTGGGGTCGCACAGAGTCGGACACAACTGAAGCGACTTAGCAGCAGCAGCAGCAGTGTACCGCAGACTCCTATAGTGCTGTATGCCAATTATACCTCGACAAAACAAACAAACAAACAAAAAAACGTTCAATATCAGTTATTAGCTGTAAGAGATCAATAAACTAAAATGAAAACCTGAATTCCAACTACTTTAAGGTCTGGTAAAAGTTACATACGACCTACATGTAGTTCTGGAAACTCATTTCAGGTGTGATTTTTTTTTTTTTTTGGCTGTGCTGACTCTGTTGCCACACGGACTTTTCTCTAGTTGCAGAGAGCAGGGGCTCTTCTCTAGTTGCAGTGCACAGGCTTCTTATTGCAGTGGCCTCTCCTGTTGCAGAGTCCAGGCTCCAGAGAATCTGGCCTCAGTAGTTGTGGTTCACAGGCTCTAGAGCACAGGATCAATTGTGGCAGACGGGCTTAGCTGTTCTGCTGCACGTGGGATCTTCCCAGACCAGGGATCAAACCCACGTCTCCTGCACTGGCAGGCAGATTCTTTACCACTGAGCCACTAGGGATGTAATTTCTTAATTCAAAGAAAATCAATAGGTAGATTTGAGTTGGGAGTAGGTAGTCTACTTGATTGGAGAAGGCAATGGCATCCCACTCCAGGACTCTTGCCTAGAAAATCCCATGGACGGAGGAGCCTGGTGGGCTGCAGTCCATGGGGTCGCTAAGAGTCGGAGAGGACTGAGTGGCTTCACTTTCACTTTTCACTTTCATGCATTGGAGAAGGAAATGGCAACCCACTCCAGTGTTCTTGCCTGGAGAATCCCAGGGATGGCAGAGCCTGGTGGGCTGCCGTCTATAGGGGCGCACAGAGTCGGACAGACTGAAGTGACTTAGTAGTCTATTTGAGTTGGAGATGAGGATTATGTTGCTGGATTTGGAGTTTGGAGATGAGGGAAAGGAACTTAACAGAGGAACAATTTTTTTTCTCATGACGTAAAGTAACCTGAGCTGACTTCAAATAGTAGTGTCCTCCTTGAGATATTTGCATGTAAGTTGTAGACATAAGACACTGGTTCGATCCACCAGTCAGGAAAATTTCCTGGAGAAAGAAATGGCAACTCACTCCAGTAATTTTGCCTGGGAAATTCCATGGACAGAGGAGCCTGGGCGGGCTACAGTCCATGAGGTCACAGAATCAGACACAACTTAGGAACGAACCAACAAGACATAAGACACCTTCCACAGAATGCTATCCTTTTGTGACTAGAGCGCATCTCAAGTGCAAAAATAGCCGGCCTGCCTCCCTAATAGGGCCCTTGAAAGTGTGCTACTTCAACTGATTCTGACTGGTGCATCCTCTGGTTCACTCTCTGTTCCCACTTCCCTACCCTACTCTACATATCATATACAAAAATAACAAAAGATAACAGTGTCTGCTAAGTGCCATGGACAATTCCAAGTACACTATTAATATATCAGGTAGGAACTATGATTGTATCCATTTTTCAGATAAAGAAGCTGAAGTATAGCACGATCAGTAACTTGCCCGCGGTCACACATTCAGTGTTATGAACAAATAATCCGTATAATTATGTTGACTCCAAAATATAATGAAATAAATTGGCTCTCCGTTAAAGATTGCTTTTTAATTCCATTCCAAATAGCACAATATATTATTTTAGATTCATTCCCTTTAATTAAAGCAGCTTCCCTTTCATATTCATTCATAGTAAGATTTTACTACCTACATTAAACCCATCACCAGGTGCAAAGCATCCAGTTTTAATGAGGCCTTGGTTACCGTAAGGAATGTAGTGTACAAGATAGAGGCAACTTTTCATAAATATTTCTTTCACAGAAGAAACAAAGGCATATTTCAAAAATGAGTATTTGTGGATTTCAGTATGGACCATGTCTGACATAAGTATATTTATACATGACTTATAAACCATGTTTAAGTATGCAGTAGTAGAACAAAGCCTATTAACCCACAGCAAATAAACATGCAGAGTTCTATTACAATACATGGAAGTCATCAAGCAGACAATTTTTTTTCATTAAACACTGAATCATTGTGTCCTGCCAGCAGCATGAAATAAATTAATGTTTAATATTTAATACTGTATGATGGTAATATGGAACCAAATGTGTATTTTAAATTTTATGTTAGTTGACATTTCAATTTTAACTCAAAAGTATTTCTGAAAGAATTGAAAATATGGGCCTGAAAGTAATAGTTTAAATTTAATAAGTGTACCTTGTTTTTGAATGCCACGTTATTGTCATAGCATTTTATCCTTTAGTGATGATTCAAATCCAATTTCACAAAAGATGAGGCATTACTAGCATTAAAGACATGACAATCTTCAAATAAAGGACATTCAAAAAAAATCAAAAAACATAAAAAGGTCATCAAATGACCTACGGGATTTAAACAATTATGTATGAAATGATCAGTTTAGAGATCAGATTTTTTTAAACGGTTAAATCTAAAGATAGACAAACACGAAACACGTTATTAAAATATGACTCGACCTTAACAAGTGAAAACACTGCACTTCACACCAGCAGTTTTTCTTAAAATAGTAATAAAGACTAACACAAGTCAGTTTACTGTGGTCTAGCAGGAAAAATACATCATTTTCTCTTCCTGTTAAGAAATAAAGGGAAAAGTTCTTTAAACTGAGTGGCATTTCGGGCAGACAGGCACAAACTGTAGCCTGTAACATGTACATCCAATCACAAGGAAAAAAAAACAATAAATATTTTTATACAAACCACAAAATATGTAGAAGTGAGGGGAATAAAGCTGTTGAAATTTCAATACCTACACATCTTCTGTATCCAAATTTTTATCCAATAATATAATTTTGCTGCTTCCGCTCATTTCTCACATTCTCCTGTTATTACAGAGGACATTTAAATATAAACATATTTCATGGGTTTAAGAAAATTTAAACCTGGGAACAAGAGAAGAATAATTATGAGCACAGGAGCCGGGAAGTGTGTAGGTGTGTTTGTGGATGTATGTTTTCTTCTTAGAGTACAAAATCTCTTTGGATTATTAGTGAAACTCAGATCGAATTTTAAAGCTAATAAATGGGAATGACAGCTAAAGTCCAACTTCATAATGTATAAGAATCCCCTGTTCTAAGCCATGACACATCTTGAGAATAGGGAATTTTTTATTTTTATTTTTTTACTTTTCACTATTTTACCAACAATTACTAACTATCTGATATGTGTCAGACATACTTCTGGGCATGTCCCATATAAAGCATACTCCTATAATTTACCTCATTTAATCTTTTAAAAAATTTTAATATTTCATATAATTTTTAAAGGTAACTTTTCATTTATGGTCATTACAAAATATTGGCTATATTGCCCACATTATACAAAATATCCTTGGGACATTTTACATCCAACAGTTTGTACTTCCTGCTCCACTATCCTTATATTGCTCCTTCACCGGTAACCACTAACTGGCTGTTTACTTGTGAATTTGCTTCTGTTTGTTATATTCACTAGTTTCTTGTGTTGTTTAGATTCCAAATACGTGATACCATACAGTGGTTGTCTTTCTCTGTCCAACTTAGTTCAGTTCAGTCGCTCAGTCGTGTCCGACTCTTTGCAACCCCATGAATCGCAGCACACCAGGCCTCCCTATCCATCACCATCTCCCGGAGTTCACTCAGACTCACGTCCATTGACTCCGTGATACCATCCAGCCATCTCATCCTCGGTCGTCCCCTTCTCCTCCTGCCCCCAATCCCTCCCATCATCAGAGTCTTTTCCAATGAGTCAACTCTTCGCATGAGGTGGCCAAGGTACTGGAGTTTCAGCTTTAGCATCATTCCTTCCAAAGAAATCCCAGGGTTGATCTCCTTCAGAATGGACTGGTTGGATCTCCTTGCAGTCCAAGGGACTCTCAAGAGTCTTCTCCAACACCACGGTTCAAAAGCATCAATTCTTCAGCGCTCAGCCTTC
>SJYX01010036.1:153493-166950 GCA_006410675.1 Oreotragus oreotragus | reverse complement strand
ATTGTGATCCACACAGTCAAAGGCTTTGGCATAGTCAATAAAGCAGAAATAGATGTTTTTCTGGAACTCTCTTGCTTTTTCCATGATCCAGCGGATGTTGGCAATTTGATCTCTGGTTCCTCTGCCTTTTCTAAAACCAGTTTGAACATCAGGAAGTTCATGGTTCACATATTGCTGAAGCCTGGCTTGGAGAATTTTGAGCATTACTTTACTAGCGTGTGAGATGAGTGCAATTGTGCGGTAGTTTGAGCATTCTTTGGCATTGCCTTTCAGCAACAGATAACCAACACATTATCAGAAACTGTAACATGTCACTCCCACATTTCATGCCTACCACACGTTTTTCACTCCTTACCACTATTCACTATAAACTGTGTGTGTGTGTGAGACTTCCCTGGTGGTCCAGTGGCTAAGACTCTGCACTCCTGATGCAGCAGGCCAGAGTTCAATCCCTGGAATCAGAAACTGTAACATGTCACTCCCACATTTCATGCCTACCACACGTTTTTCACTCCTTACCACTATTCACTATAAACTGTGTGTGTGTGTGAGACTTCCCTGGTGGTCCAGTGGCTAAGACTCTGCACTCCTGATGCAGCAGGCCAGAGTTCAATCCCTGGTCAGGGAACTAGATCCCACATGCTGCAACTAAAGATCCCACACACTGCGACTAAAACAGATCCCAGACATCCCAAATAAGACCTGGCTCAGCCAAATAAATTAAAAAAAAATTTTTTTTTAATGTGCATATGTGTGTTTTACGTTTGTGTGTGTTTACTTACCAGGGCTTCCCTGCTGGCTCAGACGGTAAAGCATCTGCCTGCAATGCAGGAGAACTGGGCTCGATCCCTGGGTTGGGAAGATCCCCTGGAGAAGGAAATGGCAACCTACTCCAGTACTCTTGCCTGGAAAATTCCATGGATGGAGGAGCCTGGTAGGCTACAGTCCATGGGATCGCAAAGAGTCGGACAGGACTGAGCAGCTTCACTGTGTTCACTGTATTGTCGTCCCTCATTAGAATGAGTTTTATGAGGGCAGGTATTTTGGGCTAGAATGGTGCATAGAACAGTGCTTAGCACAAACTTGGTGCTTAATAAATACTTGGTGAATGAATGAAGGGGCATGGGGATGGGGTATGCCTGTTATGCTGGTGCTTGTAAAAGCAACCCCGGGATATGTTAGCTATACTCATAGTACTTATTCTTCTTCACTATATAGTGATGTTTATCTCCATATCCCATCCTGCTGCCCTTGACCTGGACAGGCAGGGGGCCCTGTCCCAGCTCTCACACTCCAGGGGGCATCTTGTCCTGGAGTGTCTTCCTCCTCAAATCTGTTAAGTCCCCTTCTGGGACCTGGGACTGGCCTAGGCCAACAGTGCTTCTGGCAAGTTGTCCCAAGCCCATCCTGGGTTCCAGGCAGCCTTGATTCAGTTCTCCCCTACTCCCAAAGAGAGACCTCTGCATAATCTAAGGCTGACCCTGTCCTTCCCCATTTAGAATCATTAGAGTGAAGCACTGTCCGGGATGAGAATGCGTAAGTCAGGAAAATAATGCTACTTATAAATCATGGTATAGATTAAAGGAGACCTACTAACATAAAATTTGAATTCTTTTTTTTTTTTTTTCTTAAAAAAATAGCTATAAGGACATTTCAGGGACAAGGGGGAAATCTGAGTATGGATTGGATATAAGATTTTAAGGGAATGATCAATTTCCACAAGTATGATGATGATACTGTGGTTAGGTTGGGTTATTCCATCTTATGGTGGAATGCTAAACTATTTAGTGGTGAAATATCATACTGTTTGCAACTCACTTTTAAGTAGTTCAGTGAAAACTGTTTTTAAAATTAAATGTCTATATGTACATAGATACACACATGTGTGAGAATGTGTGTGTGTATATATATATGTATGTATAGCTAGACAACTATAGAAAAAATGTTAACACTTATATATACATATATATATAATTAAACAAATACAGAAAAAAATGTTAGCACCTACACACATGCACACACACATATACATATATATAGTTAAATACAGAAAAAATGTTAACAACTATTATTAAATATAGTTGGTGAGTGTATGAATGCTTATATTATCCTCTCTATTGTTCAATCTTTAAAAATGTTCATAATAAATACTTTTTAAAAATATCTAAACATATATTCATTTCAAATAGAAAACTGGGCTTCAGAGAGATGAAAGGGAGCTGCTTGCTCCTAGTCCAGCTAGTCAGTGGCAGATTGAAAACCTAGAAGACTGGACTCACAACCCAGTTTTCTACCAATCACATGCAGAATATCCTTCCTTAGTTTTTTCCCAGCTCTGAAATAAAGGCTTCACCAAACTGATGAGTTAGGAAAGCCACAAGGGACACATCCCTCTGCCCCCAATTCAATGGAGTCAGGAATTATTATCAATTTCAAACGGACCCACAGTTGATCAGTTTTCCTGGAGCCCATATGCTTGTCATCATGAAAGGGCTCTATGTGATTTAAGCAACTTAATAGCAACAAAAGGATGTTTCTTCTGTTCTCATTATCTAGGTGTTTAAAAATTAGAGATAAGCCTTCAGCAGGAATACAGTTTATATACTTAGGTCCTCTGCCAAAAGGTGACTTTTCCCTCTGCTGCTTTTTGACCTCGTTCACCTCTCCACACAACCCCACACTCCCACCCCCGTCTCCCTGATTTGTTTTTAACTCCTAGTCATCCAGGCTTCCCTGGTTGCTCAGTGGTAAAGAATCTGCCTCCCAGTGCAGGGAATGATGGTTTGATCCCTGAATTGGAAAGATCCCACAGAGAAGGAAATGGCAATCTGCTCCAGTATTGTTGCCTGGGAAACTTCATGGATGGAGGAGCCTGGTGGGCTACAGTCCATGGGGTCGCAAAAGAGTCAGACACAACTTAGCGACTAAATAATGATAAGCCGGTCATCCAGGTCTTGATGTGGCATAGGCACTGGTTCTAAACAGCCTGGGTTGAAAGCTCAGCTCTAAGACATATTAGTTGCGCCAACTTAACAGGGAGTTTAACAGCTCTGTGCCTCAGTTTTCATCGTTGGTAAAATGGATACAATGATAATGTGGCAGAAAAAATAATGGGACCCAAAGTCAGCCACACCTTAATTCCTAGAACCTGTGAATATGCTACCTTACCTCACACAAATGAACTTTGTGTGACTGAGGTTATAGACCTGCTGGTGAACAATTATCCTAGATTATCCTGTGCAGGGCCTACCAAAATACCTGAGTCCCTAAAATCAAGCACAATTTCCTAGAAGTGGTCAAGAGAAAGATGCTACTACAGAAGAGGGACTTGCTGGGTAATTGTGAATGCAGGACCTAAATATCCCTGAACATTGGCTTCCCCTGATTAGCTGAGTTACATGTCACCGAAAGTGCGATATATCACCAAAAAGTACTGAAGAACGTCATGATTCTAAGAATTTTCTAGTAGCCACTTTCTTTTAAAGAAAACATAATTTTAACAATATATTCTATTTAATACAATGTATTAAAATATTATTTTAGCACATGATCAGGTTAAAAATTGTTAATGAGATATTTTATTTTTTTGTACTAAGTCTTTGAAATTGAAGAGTATTTTATACTTACAAGTCACCTCAGTTTGAACAACCCACCTTTCATGGGCTCAATTGCAGCTTACAGAGCATAAAAGAAAGGGCCTCTGGGCTGAGGGACACTAAGCATAGCTGAAAGCAAAGAAACTATTCCAAAAAAAGGGGGTTACATTTAAATTCTAAATGTTGAAACTTTCTTTCCAATTGCACTATCCCCCACAGCCTTCTTTCCACTTTAGTGGAAAGAAGCTTTCAAAACACAGGCGGCTAAGCTTAGATCATTAGGAAGATCTTAAATACAATCCAAGGGTCATCAGATATTTGAGGCAAATGTTTCCTATGATAGACAGAGAACAATGTTGAGAGTAATGCTCTAGTGAGTCTCTCACCTTTTGCATCTTTCAGGCAGAGGCACTGTGCTTTTGCTCTAGGTTATCTTAGAAACGCTTATATAGCAAATAGCCTTGAAAGATAATGATGGGATTTCCGCATGAGGCAAAGGGCAGATTTGTTTGCTGCCCAGTATATTATCTTTTGCTGGAGCAAAAATCAGAAAGATATACTGCACATTATAAAAGATTAGGGTTCCCAAAGCTTGAGATTCCTCTCCTATAACACATCTTCCTGTGTTCAGGAATCACCCAGGCTTCTTAGCACTGTCTGTGGGAAATTATGCTCAAGAAACTGATGTAAATGCTAAAACTCTGGCTGCAGCATTTCTAGGAGTAACAAAGTCCCTTGTCTCTGACCCAGAAGTCTCATGAATTCTGCCAGCATCCCTGCAACTGTGCTAGGCTGACCAGTTAGCCTACAACTGGGGTAAAATCTTAGACTCTTTACAGTTCTTGACAAAAAAAAAAAGGAAAAGACAAAAGCAACTTGGAAAAAAATGGAAACTATGAAAAGAGATGAAGACTTTTTAAAAGAAATTAATATTATCTGAGAGATGGCAACCCACTCCAGTGTTCTTGCCTGGAGAATCCCAGGGACGGTGGAGCAGATGTGTATAAGAGACAGCTTTCTTTCCAATTGCACTATCCCCCACAGCCTTCTTTCCACTTTAGTGGAAAGAAGCTTTCAAAACACAGGCGGCTAAGCTTAGATCATTAGGAAGATCTTAAATACAATCCAAGGGTCATCAGATATTTGAGGCAAATGTTTCCTATGATAGACAGAGAACAATGTTGAGAGTAATGCTCTAGTGAGTCTCTCACCTTTTGCATCTTTCAGGCAGAGGCACTGTGCTTTTGCTCTAGGTTATCTTAGAAACGCTTATATAGCAAATAGCCTTGAAAGATAATGATGGGATTTCCGCATGAGGCAAAGGGCAGATTTGTTTGCTGCCCAGTATATTATCAGAAAGATATACTGCACATTATAAAAGATTAGGGTTCCCAAAGCTTGAGATTCCTCTCCTATAACACATCTTCCTGTGTTCAGGAATCACCCAGGCTTCTTAGCACTGCCTGTGGGAAATTATGCTCAAGAAACTGATGTAAATGCTAAAACTCTGGCTGCAGCATTTCTAGGAGTAACAAAGTCCCTTGTCTCTGACCCAGAAGTCTCATGAATTCTGCCAGCATCCCTGCAACTGTGCTAGGCTGACCAGTTAGCCTACAACTGGGGTAAAATCTTAGACTCTTTACAGTTCTTGACAAAAAAAAAAAGGAAAAGACAAAAGCAACTTGGAAAAAAATGGAAACTATGAAAAGAGATGAAGACTTTTTAAAAGAAATTAATATTATCTGAGAGATGGCAACCCACTCCAGTGTTCTTGCCTGGAGAATCCCAGGGACGGTGGAGCCTGGTGGGCTGCCGTCTATGAGGTCGCACAGAGTTGGACACGACTGAAGCGACTTAGCAGCAGCAGCAGCAGCAGAGAGATTAAAAAGTTATAACTTCATAAAATAAGAATAAGAGGCCATAGAAATGGGATAATCATAGAACATGACAGAGTTTTTAGAAGTTAAAACTGTGTTAGTAGAAATGCAAGATTCATTAGAAGACTTGAAAATCAAGTCAAGAAAAACAGGAAAGAAAGATATGAAAATTAGAGAATCCATCCAGGAGCTCTAACATCTCAATAAGAGTTATGAAAGAGAATGGAAAAAAACTGAGGGAAAGAGATAAAGAGAATAAGTAAATTTGGACATGAGTTTATAACTTGAAAGGCTCCTTGAATACAAAGTTCAGTGGATAAAAGTAGATCCACATACCAGGGCACATCATTATTAAATTTCAGAACATTGGTGGGGGAAAAGCTCACCAGTTTCCAGAGATACAAAATAATTCTCATGTAAGGCATCAACTGTTATAATTGCTTTCACTTGCTAAAGATTCTTAGTAGAAGTTAAAAGACAGTAGAGAATTTCCTTTAAAACTTTGAGAGATCTCTTACTCAGCTAAACTATCAATTCAGTGTGAGGGTAGAATAAAAATATTTTCAAACATGTAAAGCCTCAAAAGAGAAGCAAAAGAAATTTGTAGGATTATTGTGATGAGACATTCTCAAGATGACAATTCTGTACTAGAATTAGCAACCAGGCCAACACAGAGCATGTTAGAATGTTCTATCTGGGAGATACATCTTCAAGAAGTTGAAACTGAAATCTGACATATTTGAAAATATTGAGAAATTTTAAGCTACTTTTAAACTACAGAATATTTGGAGCTGAATTAATGACAACTACATAGAAAAGCAAGCAAACGACAAAACAAAGACAATCACTAACTTCTAGGAAAACAAAAATTAAACGTGCAAGACAGGCAAAGCTCTAAGAGTCTACAACCTGGCTCAGTGATGAACAAGTGCTTCAGTTCAGTTCAGTTCAGTCGCTCAGTCGTGTCTGACTCTTTGGGACCCCATGAATCGCAGCACACCAGGCCTCCCTGTCCATCACCATCTCCCGGAGTTCACTCAGACTTACATCCATCGAGTCAGTGATATCATCCAGCCATCTCATCCTCCATTGNTGTCTGACTCTTTGTGACCCCATGAACTGCAGCACACCAGGCCTCCCTGTCCATCACCATCTCCCGGAGTTCACTCAGACTTACATCCATCGAGTCAGTGATATCATCCAGCCATCTCATCCTCCATTGTCCCCCAATCCCTCCCAGCATCAGAGTCTTTTCCAGTGAGTCAACTCTTCACATCAGGTGCCCAAAGTACTGGAGTTTCAGCTTTAGCATCATGCCTTCCAAAGAAATCCCAGGGCTGATCTCTTTCAGAATGGACTGGTTGGATCTCCTTGCAGTCCAAGGGACTCTCAAGAGTCTTCTCCAACACCGCAGTTCAAAAGCATCAATTCTTTGGTGCTCAGCCTTCTTCACAGACCAACTCTCACATCCATACATGACTACAGGAAAAACCATAGCCTTGACTAGACGGACCTTTGTTGGCAAAGTAATGTCTCTGCTTTTGAATATGCTATCTAGGTTGGTCAGAACTTTCCTTCCAAGGAATAAGCGTCTTTTAATTTCATGGCTGCAGTCACCATCTGCAGTGATTTTGGAGCCCAAAAAAAGAAAGTCTGACACTGTTTCCACTGTTTCCCATCTATTACCCATGAAGTGATGGGACCGGATGCCATGATCTTCATTTTCTGAATGTTGGGCTTTAAGCCAACTTTTTCATTCTCCCCTTTCACTTTCAGCAAGAGGCTTTTTAGTTTTTCTTCACTTTCTGCCATAAAGGTGGTGTCATCTTCATAACAAGTGTTTACATAGCTATAATTGTATAAACACTAACTATTGATATATTCAACATTAGACATAACTATTTTAAGAGGAAAAAGAGATAGGAAGTGGACCTGTGAAAGGGGTGGTGTGGTGATGCTATGAAAAAAAAGTTAAATCTTGATTTTTTTTTTTTTTAGTTTACTCATTATGGAAAATGGAGAAGTAACAATATAAGCATGTTCAGAGATGTGAAGGCAAATATCAAAAGAAAGCATCAAAATTGTTGAATGTGGTCACTACAGGGGAGCTAGGATGGGCTGGGCATGAAGAATGACTCTTGGTTTGCTAATTGGTGTTGTGGACTATTTAACTAGTATTATATGCATGCACAACTTTCATAAAATAAATACTAAACAACAAAAACAAAACGAAGATAAGAAGGTGCAACATGATCTTGCACTGTGCTTTGGCCCCTCTCTGCTGTCATGCCTGATAAGCATGTAACATCAAAGGGGTGATCACCTACAGGGGGCCTGGGGAAGCAACCGAAGGACTCAGGACAGCAGTGATTCTTGTTCTTCTTAGAAGCCTCCTCAAAGAGGCATCGTGGCCATGAATAGAGCATTCAGGACATTCACCTTCCAGGGAGGACCCACGAGGAGGGAGGCAGAGGAAGAACACAAAGAAGGACTTTGTCTGAGCAGAGGGGACAGGTCACCCACAGAAACTGGCCTTGAGACTGAAGGACTCAGGACAGCAGTGATTCTTGTTCTTCTTAGAAGCCTCCTCAAAGAGGCATCGTGGCCATGAATAGAGCATTCAGGACATTCACCTTCCAGGGAGGACCCACGAGGAGGGAGGCAGAGGAAGAACACAAAGAAGGACTTTGTCTGAGCAGAGGGGACAGGTCACCCACAGAAACTGGCCTTGAGACTGACTCCCTGTTACCCTAGACCCCAAGATCCTGGGAAATAAAAGATCAATCTCTTCTTTTTTCCCTTAACTGTTAAAAGCCAGGGTGCTACAGTGTGAATATCTGTGTCCCCCTAAATTCACATATTGAAACCTAAATTCACACATCCCCAAGGAGATGCTATTAGGAGGCAGAGCCATTGGGAAGCGATCGGGTCCTGAGGGGAGAACCCATATAAATGGGATTAGCACCCTTATGAAAGAAGCTACAAGAGCCCCATTGTCTCCTTTGCCCTGTGAGGTTACAGCAAGAAAACAAAACAAAAACAAAGCAAAAAAATAAAAAGCTGTCTAGGGAAGCCAGCTCTAACCAGACACCATATCTGCCAGCACACTGACCTTGGATTTCTTAGCTTTCAGAATTGTGAGTAATAAATGTTTGTTTTCAAGCCATCTAGTTTATGATTTTTTTTGTTGTTGTTATAGCAGTCTGAATGGATTAAGACATAGGCTGTTTATAATCAGGAATGAACACAAAGTTATTCTGATATTGTAATTTGTATCATGGGATCTTGTCTTTCCTGGAATGTGAGCTGGTCACCAGGATTCCACCAAGCAGAAGATAGGGAAGTTCTACCAGATGCTCAGCAAAGAGAATGCCTTGTCCTAAATCCAGATGTGGCTCCTGGACTCTGTCAGTCTGCAGTGAACACAGCAGATGGGATGGGAACAAAATACTATAAAGCAGATTAGCTAAATGCTCCTAGTAACACGCACTGGGCCTCCCAGGTGGCTCAGCGGTAGAGAATCTGCCTACCAATGCAGGAGATGTAGGTTTGATCCCTGGGTTGGGAGGATCCCCTGGAGAAGGAGATGGCAACCTATTCTAACATTCTTGCCTGGGAAAGCCCATGGACAGAGGAGCCTGGTAGACTGCGGTCCGTGGGGTCACAAAGGGTCAGGCAGGACTTGGCGACTAAACAATAAACAGCATGCTCTACAGGAACTGAGGAGCAGAAGATCTCATTCTCTCCCACATATTCAGAAAAGATCGCATGGCTGATGCTGACTTAGGGGCAACTGCAAAGTTTCCTTAGGCAAAAGTGGTGGGAGAAGAACATTCCAGACAGAGAGGGCAGCTGGAATAAAGATAATGGAATCTGGAAAGACAAGATTCAGTTCGAGTGCCAACTATGTGCCATTGTCAATATCATCTTCATTATGGTCCAGTTTCTCCCTTCTATTTGTACATACCCAGGTCACAGGTGAGTCTATGGCAGTGCCAAGATTCGAGCCCAGGTCTGTATGAGGCCAAAATCTGTGCTTTCTCTGTGCTACCTGTTACACAGATGTAAAAAAAATGCAGGGATATTCAGCAAATGACTATGGGTTACCTTGAAGCCAGACTAGATAAAACTCAAGTGCAGGTATTTTGAAGTTAATCCCAGGAAACTTTGGTAAGGAACTGGGGAAAAAAGACAGGGCAGGAAGGGGACTAATAGATGGTCTATTACTAAACAAGTTTCCCATGAAGGTAAGTAGAACTGAATTCTGCTAGGGAATTCTGGGATTCAGTGTATAACCTGCACCTGAGGAGCTCAGTAATTAGGTTTTCCATCCATTGACTGAAGAATGCTGGGGATGAGCGGGGAGCATTAATTCTTCAACATCTCCAACCTGCCATATAGATGACAAAATAAGCTCTGGAAGCCACAGAAAACTCTCAGGCAAAGAAATGCAGATGCTGGAAATTNGGGATATTCAGCAAATGACTACGGGTTACCTTGAAGCCAGACTAGATAAAACTCAAGTGCAGGTATTTTGAAGTTAATCCCAGGAAACTTTGGTAAGGAACTGGGGAAAAAAGACAGGGCAGGAAGGGGACCAACAGATGGTCTATTACTAAACAAGTTTCCCATGAAGGTAAGTAGAACTGAATTCTGCTAGGGAATTCTGGGATTCAGTGTATAACCTGCACCTGAGGAGCTCAGTAATTAGGTTTTCCATCCATTGACTGAAGAATGCTGGGGATGAGCGAGGAGCATTAATTCTTCAACATCTCCAACCTGCCATATAGATGACAAAATAAGCTCTGGAAGCCACAGAAAACTCTCAGGCAAAGAAATGCAGATGCTGGAAATTGGACAGATGTGTGCTAAAGTGGTCAAGGTGAGGGAACATGGGGAGGGGCCCAAGGGTGGCTACTACAGAAACACAAGTTACAAGAAAGCTCCACAGCGGCAGGGACGACGTCCCTTCTGTTTACCCCTGTTTGTCCACTATCTAGCACAGAAGAGATGCTCAATAAAGTCTGTGGAAAGAAGGAAGAGAGGGAGAAAGGGAAGACTGAGGAGAAACAGAAGCTGGCTATGACATTGTACATTCCAGGAGACTAGCAAAGAGGCCAAAAGGAAGAATGTAAATGTCTTGAAAGACTTTATTCAGTATGCACTGGAAAGCATTTGAAAGTTTTAGAGCAGGAAAATGACAGAATTTAGGAAGCAGATTTTAATGAAGATGAATCTGGCACTCTTCTGTTAAGAAAATGTTTATCAATCTCTGTGAGTCAAGAAGTGCTTCATTTTCTAGTAAGCGTGGAGCAAAAAGTAAAAGATTTACATTGCTGAAGGACATTTTTAAGTTATCTCATCATTCATTAAGAAGAACAGCTGCTGAATATTATCAGCTTCCTAGGAGTATTTCTTACTCCTGTCTGAGGGTGCGAAGAGGAGTATTCATCAAGAAACCAAAACTGGCAGGGGCCCTCTGGTGAGAGCCACCCTCTTGTAGCTGCCAAGACCCTGGAGGAAGCAGCAAAGAGCAGGCCCCAGGTCACGTGAGGGTTTTCTCTGCTGCATCTCACAGTCACACCTTTCCCCCGAGGTGCAAAACTGCAAGAAGAGAATCCAGGAGATGACACTCTTGTAAATGCTGGGGATAGAATAATGAACGGACTCCAAGGGGGACAGAACCTATATGGGAATACGGACTCCATTATAGCATCTCCTAAAACTCAACATTCAAAAAATGAAGATCATGGTATCTGGTCCTATCACTTCATGGCAAACAGATGGGGGAAAAGTGGAAACGGTGTCAGATTTCATTTGCTACTTATGGGCTACAAAATCAATGCAGACATAGACAGCAGCCACGAAATTAAAAGATGCTTGCTCCTTGGAAGAAAAGCTATGACAAGCCTAGACAGTGTATTAAAAAGCAGAGACATTAGTTTGCCGACAAAGGTCCGTCTAGTCAAAGCTATGACTTTTCCAGCAGTCATGTATGGATGTGAAGAGTTGGACCGTAAAGAAAGCGGAGCACCAAAGAATTGATGCTTTTGAAATGTGGAGCTGGAGAAGACTGTTGAGAGTCCCTTGGACTGCAAGGATATCAAACCAGTCAATCCTAAAAGAAATCAACCCTGAATAGTCATTGGAAGGACTGGTGCTGAAGCTGAAGCTCCAATACTTTGGCCACCTGATGCAAAGAGCCAGTTCATTGGAAAAGACCCTGGTGCTGGGAAAGATTGAGGGCAGGAGGAGAAGGGGGTGATAGAGGATGAGATGGTTGGATGGCATCACTGACTCAATGGACATGAGTTTGAGCAAATGCAGGGAGATAGTGAAGGACAGGGAAGCCCTGCATGCTACAGTCCATCAGGCCACAAAGATTTGGATACGACTTAGTGACTGAACATCAACGACTGATGATGAACGCAGGGCCCCTGAGAAACAACAGTTCCCAAATCCCTTTTCTACAATTCAGCAATCCCAAAACTCTGGAAACTGATTTACTCTGACAAATTTGTGACAAACTCATTTGGCATTAAAACCTGACCTTACTGTAAGTTCATTCCTAATCTTTTTTTTAAAATCCTAATTTAGGTAAACATTTATTCATTTTCTTCTAGAAAAAAAAAATTGCTACTCTGAATAAAATAAATTTGACTTCCAAGGATATCAGATAAAGTATGGTGGACCTATAATTAGAAAGTGACTCCTTGTCTCTTAAGTTAAACTCTCTCCCATATTTCCCTCAAAGAAAGCTGTTCTGCCTGTGGACATACACGTAGGGGTCAGAGATTATCCAACACAGTATATTCTAGGAGCTAGGGAGGGGTACACTTTCTGAGTAACATGACTGGGGATGTCCATGCCTCTAGTGGCTCAAGTTAGCTCCAAAGGGGAGAGTGTGCTGCTATAAGCCAGGTAAACCTCACCACCTGGTCTGAGTGCAGGCTCTAATTTTTCAAGCGTTAGAGACTGATGGACTTCCCAATAGAAAGCACTATTGTTAGAAGTGCACTTTCCTTCCCAGAATAGCACAAGTTGGATGCAGAAACATCTCTATTACATTAATCAATACTTTTTTCGTTCCAAACCAACCCAAAACAAATTAAAAGGCAATAAATTGGATTGGGGGTGGTGGGAAGAAGGTAATGTTTGCAACATGATTCATCTGGTGAAATAATGAAACTTGGGAACTGGATGACCTGAGATCAGATTCCAGATTTGCCACTTTCTAGCTGTGCGGAAGGAAATGGCAACCCACTCCAGTGTTCTTGCCTGGAGAATCCCAGGGACAGCAGAGCCTGGTGGGCTGCCGTCTATGGGGTCACACAAAGTTGGACACAAATGAAGTGACTTAGCAGCAGCAGCAGCAGCTGTGTAATCATAGACAAGTTGCTTAACCTCCCCAAGTTTTCATTTGCACATTCAAAAAATACATAATATATTATTTACCTCATAGGTTTGGTATGAGGATTAAAAGCAAAAACATTGTAAAGCTCCTAAAAGAGTGTATTACCACAAAATGCTTACGTAACATTAGCTCAGTTCAGTCATTCAGCTGTGTCCAGCTCTTTGCAACCTCATGGACTGTAGCACACCAGGCCTCACTGTCCATCACCAACTCCTGGAGTTTACCCAAACTCATGTCCATTGAGTCGGTGATGCCATCCAACACACTCATCATCTGTCGTCCACTTCTCTCGCCCTCAGTCTTTCCCAGCATCAAGGTTTTTTCAAATGAGTCAGTTCTTTGCATCCCGTGGCCAAAGTATTGCAGTTTCAGCTTCAGTATCAATCCTTCCAATGAATATTCAGGACTGATTTCCTTTAGAATGGACTGATTGGATCTCCTTGCAGTCCAAAGGACTCAAGAATCTTCTCCAACACCACAATTCAAAAGCATCAGTTCTTTGGTGCTCAGCTTTCTTCACAATCCAAGTCTCATACCCATAAATGATTACTGGAAAAACAATAACCTTGA
>SJYX01010036.1:95308-129909 GCA_006410675.1 Oreotragus oreotragus | reverse complement strand
AAGTTGACAAAGTTCAGACTCAAATATATTATTATACTTTTAATGTCAAGTAATTAAAGGAATGCATAATAACAAAGTTGCTTTCAATTTACTAAAGCTTTGAAATAAATATGTGTATTATTGAGTTTAGTTCAATACAATATATACATTTGAAAATAGCAGTAAGTATATGTAACAGATGTTATATAATCAGTGCAAAGACAATACCCACTTGGTATTCTAAATTCATCTTTTAGTACTGATGTAGCTGATATAAAACACTGCACAGGTTTTAGGTATATACTTTTACATTCCTAAAAACCCCTATAAAATTTTATTGCCAAAGAAGTTAATAAACAACAGGACAGAATAGAGCTGAAGCTTGCGATAAAAAGATACATGCTAAAGCCTGGGAAAAACAAAAGCTGGAAGGTATTACCAAAGAGGGATTTCATAGAATCCACTAGCCACTTTGGCAAAGTAGGAAAAGGGATGGGAGAAACAATTTCAATGGATGTTAGCTTTAAAAACCTTATGTCTCCATTCCTAAGAGAACACATACAGGGCCTTCAAAAAGGGGGCCATGCACTTCATCTCTGCCACCAATGTTGTGACTAACAGAAAATAGCAAGTTCTGTCTTAAGATATTCCCTGGAATAATCCACCTTCTACTTTAATAAAGATTTAAATTTAGCCTTAAATATGAATACTACATACAATTGCAAGTGCTTATGTTAAGTTAAAACCCAAGCATATGTCACAAGTTTTATACTCACAAGTTTGAAAACAACTCTGCCAAGTAGTCGGACAGAGTCAGGAGGATATCTGGGTTTGCAACTTTTAAGGCATTTGCATTCTCGCTTGTGGTCCTGCCAAGCTTTTTTCTGTTAAGACAAGAGTGAGGAGGGCATATAAGACATAAAAATTTAACTTTCGTTTATATGGGTTTTGAATGTTGAGAGTCATCAACATTAATTTAATTTTAATAGCCTAAATATAAGTGCAAATAGAAAAGGAAAGCAATATTCTAATACTATTACTGATCCAGGATTTAGTATGCAATTACCAAGCATGGACATCAAAAGCTTCCATTTCACCTTTATCCTTTATTTGCCCCGCGGTTATTACCTGGCTGGTAGCATCCAAAGAAAGAATGATTATGTCTTTCTTAATAATTCAGAAGATAGTCTCTTAGGTGATTAAATAGGATTCTTAATAGACAGTGATTCTGAATACAAAAAGAAAAACATCACTCCAAGTTAGAAAATAAAACACATGGTTTAGAAAAATCAAAACAGGACAGCTATCTGAATTTCTCGTGCTGCTATAGTAAGTACAGAAATATCAGGAGGGCTAACAAAATTTTTAAAAATAGAAAAATCCTTTTGTTTTTTAAGATAACATAGAAAGGAGTTATTAGCTAAAATGACCAAAGGCTATTTTTACTCAGAACGGTCTTGGTTTATTTATGTTGTCCTGGCCTAATTATTAACATTCTGAAATGTTAATGGTTGGGATTGCACAGTAACTTAGCCCAGAGTGCTAGCCATGTGCTGGTGGGGTGAAGAGACCACAGAGCCAGTCACCAATTTCGAAACACTAGGAGGGAGAGGACTAAATGAACGGACATTGTCCTCGAGTCTGAAATGCCATGACTCCCTCTATATGGGACTGCTTCTATATGGAAATATAATCCAGAGTGTCTAACATTTAACCCTGGTGAGAGGGAGACCACTAGACCAAATATCTAATATTTCTTTTCCAAATGAGAGCTGTACGTTCTATCTCTGAAATGCCTCATGCTCACATTGTCTTCTTTCAGAGATGATAAATCTGCTTCCCAGATGCTGGGCCTATGAAATCCCCCTATAAGAGGTCTCTCTTTTCCACTTAATAGCACAACATGCAGCATAACCAAAACAGTAGCTGCAGCTACTCTGAAGCTGTGACTCAGATTCAAGTTCAAGCCAGCATTTTGCTCAGAAAGACTGCCTGTGCCAGCTTGCTGGGTGAAGGCGTGGTTTGTCTACCACTATCTCCTAGTAAACCAAACCTTCGCGACATTGTTTACAAGGGGTACATCACTTCTTTTATCAACTCTACTCACAATGGCCTCATTTCACTCCTTCTTATTCGCTATGGTGATGCTCTTAATGTGATTTTTTTTTTAAGTATCTATACTTTGTGTGCGTGTGTGCTCAGTTGCTCATTCATGTTCAACTCTTTGTGACCACATGGACTATAGCCTGCCAGGCTCCTCTGTCCATGGGATTCTCCAGGCAAGAAAACTCAAGTGGGTTGCCATTTCCTACTCCAGGGGATCTTCCCAGGGATGGACCCTGCATCTCTTGCATCTCTTCCATTGGCCGGTAAATTCTTTACCACTGTGCAATCTAGGAAGCCCCATTTATACTTGCCTCATGTCCAAATAAAAGTGAGTGTTTCAAAGAGAGGTGCATATGAGAAAAGACTGTAAAATTAGGAACAAAATGTAATGTTAAAATTATGGGGAAAAAAGTATTCTACCATTACTTAGCATTCTACAGTGTGATAGACACATGGTTAAGCAATTTAAAAAGATTTCACTTGATTTTCACAATAATCCAAATGGTAGATATTATCCTTATAGTAAAGATGATGAAAGTAAGGCTCAAGAGCTGCAATCTAACTACCAAGCTACATAAATATACAGAGAGAGAGTATAAATTCTTAGCAAGCTAAACAGGAGAGAGAAGTAACGATCGCACTTGTGTACTCCATTTCTATGAGTTGCCTTACAGGCAAGGCAAAAAGAAATCATAATTCTCATCTGACAGGAGAGAAAAACACATAGATTTACCCAGTATTAAATCACAGGAGGGACTTATTCCAAGAATGCTAATCAGTATACTGGACAATGTCTCTGACAATAGCTCACAACACAATGGCCTTTCATAGAGCTGCTTCTAATGTCAATAGAATACAACTCAGTGAAAGAAAAGATTTCTATTGCTCCGGGGGCTAATCCTGGACTATAATTAGTAAGCACCAATGTGCTGTAAGATCCCTAAAATCAATATGGTTACACTGGCAAATAAGTTTGAAAAACATTTCATATTGTAGAACCTGCTTAGAGATTCAAAATATTTTTAGCCTACTAAAAGGTCTAAAATGCTCTGTATTTAAGAAACTTATACAAATAAGTTAATACAGAGTTTCCTGTTACTGTTATTGCCATCCTTTGGGAAGTCAGGTTGGAGTATACTGACTCAGAGATACCTATACACTTTCTTTCCTTCAGCTGGTCTTTGAATGAGGGTGGGTAAGCAGACAAATTCACAGTCATTCTCACTGACAGGAAACTACAGCATGGATATTTTTGATTATTGATTGAGGAGAGAACCATAGCTTTGATGCAAGAGTTTTCATTTGATATTGAAAGTGTCTGGCTGGAAAACAACTGCAACTAGTAAAGTAAGGCTGAGATAATGGATTAAATGATCTTAAGAGCAGATTTTAATTGACACTTAACTATTAGAGATCACCCATAACTTTCATGTTAAAATCTCCAGTTTTGAGCAGCTCAGCCTTTTGGAAGCTTACCAGGGAAAGGTAACTACAACACGTACCCCAGGTAATAAACCAACAGATCTGTTAGATGACATTAGTTAGAATGAAGCTTCTAAATTTTAGAAAACTCTTGTCAAAAATGACTATTTCTTTCACATAATTAAAATGAGTTTTTATTCTCAGCAGTAATTAGAAAGTAGACAATATATCTCTTAAGGCTATTCCTAGATCATTGCACAGAAACACTGGACAATGTACTTATTTTCCTACTTGCTTCAGCAAAAAAAAAAGTTCATTATTTTCATCTTAAACCAGATCTATATAAATATGGAAGGTAATCATACCACTAGAAACCATGATACTAAAAACCATGCTTTTAAAACATTAATTGTAGGCTTACCATAGGCTTACTAATAGAAACAAACCACAAGAAAAGGTTTAAAAAGAAATCTTTTAAGCAACTGCATTTACCTTCGAAGAAAATGTCACAATCATACAAAAACATTAGGCATTATCTTCACTTTACAAACTTTAACCATGGAGTACGGCTTGCCAGGCTCCTCTCTCCTTGGAATTCTCCAGGCAAGAATACTAGAGTGGGTAGCCATTCCCTTCTCCAGGAGATCTTCCCAACCCAGGGATTGAACCAGGGCCTCCAAACCAATACAATATTGTAAAGTAATTAGCCTCCAATTAAAATAAATAAATTTATATTTTAAAAAATGAAAAAAAAAGGAAACAAAGCAAGAGAGAAGAATTTTAGATAGGGCAAAAAAGAAATTAAGACATCTTTGACGCAACTCCATGTATAAGTACAGGTATGCTCAAAAACAACTTCAGAGTATATACACTTTCATATGGTTTATAGTATTTATATTGATTCAGCACATAAACTGATGAACTAAACCCAATGGTTTTCAGTGGGAGTAATCCTAAACTTGGGAGTTGTATGAGCATTTTATTGCGGGTATTTTTGTTTCACACAATGCTTGGGGAGCACCATGGGTACCTACTAGTAAGGAGCCAGAAATGCTAGACATCCTGCATAAGACTGTCCCATACAATCAAGAACTGTTCCAAATCCAACAGGACTTGTAAATGTCTGATCAGACTTTCTAGAAAGGTGACAAACTTGTTCATAATTATCTGAGCCTAGAAGTAAACCTCCTTTGTTTATACAAAGACATTTTTACGTCGTTTTAATAGCACTGAATTCTCTAGGGAAATTAAGGTAAGATTGCATTTAAGAATTAAATGCTATACAACTTGTATTTCCATAGAAATTGTGAAATTATTTGTTTTAGCTCTGTGAAAAATACCATTGGTAGCTTGATAGGGATTGCATTGAATCTGTAGATTGCTTTGGGTAGTATACTCAATTTCACTATATCGATTCTTCTGATCCATGAACATGGTATATTTCTCCATCTATTAGTGTCCTCTTTGATTTCTTTAACCTGTGTTTTATAGTTTTCTATATACAGGTCTTTAGTTTCTTTAGGTAGATATATTCCTAAGTATTTTATTCTTTTCGTTGCAATGGTGAATGGAATTGTTTCCTTAATTTCGTTTTCTNAATTGCTTTGGCTATTCGAGGTTTTTTGTATTTCCATACAAATCTTGAAATTATTTGTTCTAGTTCTGTGAAAAATACCACTGGTAGCTTGATAGGGATTGCATTGAATCTGTAGATTGCTTTGGGTAGTATACTCAATTTCACTATATCGATTCTTCTGATCCATGAACCTGGTATATTTCTCCATCTATTAGTGTCCTCTTTGATTTCTTTAACCTGTGTTTTATAGTTTTCTATATACAGGTCTTTAGTTTCTTTAGGTAGATATATTCCTAAGTATTTTATTCTTTTCATTGCAATGGTGAATGGAATTGTTTCCTTAATTTCTTTTTCTGCTTTCTCATTATTAGTGTATAGGAATGGAAGGGATTTCTGTGTGTTGATTTTATATCCTGCAACTTTACTATATTCACTGATTAGCTTTAGTAATTTTCTGGTGGAGTCTTTAGGATTTTTGAAAGCATTTCCCCTAAAGTCAGGAACAAGACAAGGGTGTCCACTTTCACCACTACTACTCAACATAGTTCTGGAAGTTTTGGCCACAGCAATCAGAGCAGAGAAAGAAATAAAAGGAATCCAAATTGGAAAAGAAGAAGTAAAACTCTCACTGTTTGCAGATGACATGATCCTCTAAACACAACTTCTTAATGTTTGTTTATTTTGGAAAACCTGGTTGTAATTCCAATAATCCTTTTAATGTATTAATTTTTAAATATTAAAAAAATGCTTCAATAAATTCTTTTATAACAGCAAAGAAATCTTTTGTAACACAAAGAATAAGTAAACTCATCAATTTTTAAATATTATTATTTTATTTTTGAGCTCCCCATGTGGCACTAGTAATAAAGAACCTGCCTGCAAATGCAGGAGACACAAAAGATGCAGGTTCAATCTGGGAAATTCCATGGACAGAGGAGCCTGGAGGGCTAAGTCCATGGGGTCATAAAGAGTTGGACACGACTGTATCATGCATATAAGGGATGTGCAATAGATATCTGATGATTTATTCTAAAATAAGTACCATTTTGGAGATATAACTTCCTATATATTTATCACTGTTTATTTTAAATGTAGGCCATCCAAAAGAATATCAGGAAAATCCCTAACAATTCTCGCTCTGACCAGTCTGAGATGGTCTTGATTGCTTCATTACAAAAGGAGAGGACTGATGAAATGTTAGGACAGGAAGAGAAAATCCATTTATTTCTCCTTTCTTACACAAAATAACCTTTATGCTATTACTGTAATGTTTTCCTCCCTGAGTTGGACACAAAGCTACTACAGCTTAATAATCCATTTAAATACTATTTAACATTGAATTTTGGTTGGATTAAATACTCATTTTAGGGCAGCTTATTATTTTGCGGGATAGCATGTGGGAAGGGTCGATATATATTGAGCCCAGTCTGGGTAAAATACATCTAATTTACAACTAAGGGCTCACTAGACATTTATTCTGTAACTGGACTGGATTCAATCATCTCTAAGGCAGCTTCTCCATGATTAAAAAAAAAAAAAAAACACCTACGATTCTGTAATATCCATTTTTAACAAATATGTGAATTACATAAAAAAGGCATAAAATCTCTTTGTGCATGCATGCTAAGTAACCTTCAGTTGTAGCGACTCTTTGCAACACTATGGACTGTAGCCAGCCAGTCTGCTCTGTCCCTGGGATTCTCCAGGCAAGAATACTGGAGTGGGTTGCCATGCCCTTCTCCAAGAGATCTTCCCAACCCAGGGACTGAACCCATGTCTCTAACGTCTCCTGTATTGGCAGGCGGGTTCTTTATCACTAGTGCTATGTGGAAAGCCCCTGAAACCTCCTCATGTGAGACTTAGGAAAATTGGAATGGTATNGGATTCTCCAGGCAAGAATACTGGAGTGGGTTGCCATGCCCTTCTCCAAGAGATCTTCCCAACCCAGGGACTGAACCCATGTCTCTAACGTCTCCTGTATTGGCAGGCGGGTTCTTTATCACTAGTGCTATGTGGAAAGCCCCTGAAACCTCCTCATGTGAGACTTAGGAAAATTGGAATGGTATTTTCCTCAGATTTGGGGTCATTTAAAGATGAAGGAAATTGGTTTAAACTGTGGAAAATTTTTTAAGCCAGTTTATTTAACAAGTTCATTTATGATTGATAACCACTATTAGCCACAATTAATAACCATTACTATGTACAATCATCTACAGTTTGTCTCCCATGAGCAAATTTAGGATATCTGAGTTGCCATGCGACTTGCAGGAAAGAAAGAGGACCCAACAGTATTCCACTCACTTGCAACCTCTTAATGGCAAATAAATAATATCTTCTTCATGCTTCAAATGTGGTACACTAATGAACTGCAGGTTGACAGATGTCTGAAGACCTGAAAAGCTGGAATCTGGGAAAAGAAAACTGGAGAGCTAAGCAGTCTGTGTAACAAGCTACAGTTGACTAACAGGTATTGATTAAAATCTTGCATAAATTCTCCTTAGAGCACGCTAGAGACCTCGTGATAGACATTAGACTTATCACTTTAAAAGCTTTCTGGATGCTGTATCAAATGTAGAACAAGAGTGCCTTTGCAATGCCTTAATCAAATTAGACAGATAGGACCAAATATAAAGACAGAGCAAGGGAAGAACATGGTTACAGGGCAAGAAGTTGACAAAATTAATAAATAATTACTCCTTAGGAAAATGGGGATTACAGTCTCCTGGTTAATTAAGGAAGCTTATAATAAATAACAACATGTGTGCCAAAGTAAGTCAATCACCATCTAATAAAAGGTTCAGGTCAAATCCATTCTGACACCTATTTTTGGAAAGTTTTATTGAAACAGCCACATTCACAGCTTATACTCACTCTTCATAACAACAGAGTCAAAGAGCTGTGACAGAAATCTTACAATCCACAAAGCATGCACAAGGAGGTTTCATGCCTTTTTGACATAATTCACATATTTGTTAGGAATGGATATTATAGAATCATAGATCTTTTATCATTGATAAAAAATAAAAAATATTTATTATCTGGCCCTCCGCCAAAAAAGTTTGCCAACCTCTGACCTACTGGGAGGTCATATCAAAATGGAATGATGCAATTGATACATTTTATCTGGAAGGGCAAAATAAATAATTCTCTCAGTTCAGTTCAGTCACTCAGTCATGTCCAACTCTTTGCGACCCCATGAATCACAGCACGCCAGGCCTCCCTGTCCATCACCAACTCCCTGAGTTCACTCAGATTCAGGTCCATCGAGTCAGTGACGCCATCCAGCCATCTCATCCTCTGGCATCCCCTTCTCCTCCTGCACCCAATCCCACCCACCATCAGTCTTTTCCAATGAGTCAACTCTTCGCATGAGGTGGCCAAAGTACTGGAGTTTCAGCTTCAGCGTCATTCCCTCCAAAGAAATACCAGGGCTGATCTCCCTCAGAATGGACTGGTTGGATCTCCTGGCAGTCCAAGGGACTCAAGAGTCTTCTGCAACACCACAGTTCAAAAGCATAGATTCTTCGGCGCTCAGCTTTCCTCACAGTCCAATTCTCACATCCACACATGACCACAGGAAAAACCATAGCCTTGACTAGACGGACTTTTGTTAGCAAAGTAATGTCTCTGCTTTTCAATATGCTGTCTAGGTTTGTCATAACTTTTCTTCCAAGGAGTAAGCATCTTTTAATTTCACCATTTGCAGTGCTTATAATTCTCTACACACTTCCAATTTTCCTTGAAAGAAATCTCCATGCTAGATTAATTGAAATGTCAATGCTGAGTTCTAGTGGAACACGGCAGATGGGCACATGCGTTTTATCTCCCCAACACAAGTAATCTATCAAGTTTTTAACTCCCAAAGTAAACCTGAAGGGCCTTCGGTGGATGAAGGGTTTAACCTCTTTTCTGTAAGTCAGAAAGTGAGCATAAGAGGACAGGCTAAATAAACAGGACAAATGAGGCATCCTCAAAGTGGCTGGTAAGTTTTTGAATTAGTTACCTTCAAAATCTTCAACTCCTGCCAAGCAGAACTCAAACATTGCTTTAAACAATCCAGAATTGAAGACGATGTATGGGGCAGAGAATGGGGTTAAGGAGTAACTAAAAAAGAAAGTATTAACCAGAAGTCTCTATACAAGAGAGTTCCAAAACATCTCCTTCCTACTGGCATGATTTTGAGTAAGTTGTAGAGCTGAATGCGATGCTAAAATTATCTCTGATCCAGATCACTGCTTTTACTTTCTGCTTGGTCCTCCTTCCCTCATGCCTACCCACTTATGAGGGTTTCCTCAAACAGCAGTTTCATTCTTTGAGTGGCTTCAGGTTGTGATCACTTTATTAGAGAGGAAGAAATAAGATCTATGCATCCTTAATAGCTGTGGAGTGAGCAATATTTTTTAAAGAATGCATTAAGATATAATTATATTACAATAAAATGTGCCCACTTAAGAGTATAGTTTGATGTGAAAACAACAAAATTAAGATACAGAATGTTATTACTCCCAAAAGTTTCTTTGTGGGCCTTCACATTCAAGCCCTCCGTCCCAACAACCAAAGATATGGTCTCCATTATTACAGACTACTTGTGTCGGTTCCAGAACACATTACTACTCTCCATCTGGCTTTATGGCCTCTGTAAAATGTTTCTGAGATTCAGTCATGTCGCTACATGCATCACCAGTTGTTGTTTATGGCTGAGAAATAGTAAACTACATGTGTATCTATGTGTATACACACGCACACACACAAATACAAATACACACACACCTACCTAGGAGTAGAATGCTAGGTTAGTAAGTGGAAGAGGAATTAAAAAGCCTCTTGATGAAAGTGAAAGAGGAGAGTGAAAAAGCTGGCTTAAAGCTCAACATCCAGAAAACGAAGATCATGGCATCTGGTCCCATCACTTCATGGGAAATAGATGGGGAAACAGTGGAAACAGTGTCAGACTTCATTTTAGTGAATCTGAGTGAACTCCAAGAGATGGTGATGAACAGGATGGCCTGGCATGCTGCGATTCATGGGATCGCAAAGAGTCAGACACGACTGAGCGACTGAACTGAACTGAACTGAACTGAACCCTCTGCCTAAAGGTTAAGCCAAAGTGCTTTTGTTCAGGAAAAGATTCTTACCCTGTCCACCTGTGAATGGCTACCAGAGAGAAGAAATTAACACATCCCCTCCCAGGACTGGCCATTCCAGGAGATACTTGCAAGACTTATGGACTTCCTCACCTCCTCCTCCTGAAGAAGGAATTCATAAGGCCTGGACTCCATCTTAGGCCTGTTCATGCTGATCATGCTCGGCCACCTTTCCAATGGACTCTGAACTCTCTGTTTAGTGCCTATGAAAACAACAGAAGGATAAGACCCCCTCCAGACAGGGGAACCTTGAAGATCGTATCTAGGCTACTCATCGCCTAAGAGAAAACATACACTAATCACCCCTTTCTCCAAACAGGCCATAAGTTTTTCTGTATCTGTCGGAGTGTAACCTCAGGTTTTATTCTTTGACTGTTTGAGCACATGAGCACCTAGCACGTGAATGATGGGGTTATTTGGATTGTATTTTCCTTGGTTTATGTAAGTCTCAAGGAATTTGGAGTGGTGGGTTCAGACACGTACACATGGGGTATAAAAGATTTTCACAAATGCTGGTCGGGGTCCTTGGCTAAGAGGTGACTCTGCTTTGGGCCCGCTGGTGTAATAAACAGCACTCCACTATCTGCATTGTTCTTTTGAGTGAGTTTGTTTCCCGGAACACGTGGCTACAACACTTGTCTCTGCTCTATAAAAGAAATTGGCATCCAGACTCTGATAAGAGCATTATTTTGAGATATTAATCTGCCATCTTCTCCATTTGTCGGCTTTTCTTGTGAAGTCTTTAATCCCTACCTCAACACCGTCCCCTGACTTACTGACCTGCCGTGAGGCAAGCAGAGCAAGGTTGAACTTGGTAACATATAAAACCAACTAAACTTGTTATTGGAGACATGAACGTTGGTCATTTGCTTAAGGTAGTGCCTGGCAGATGTCTCCAGTGTGAGGTCACCATTTTTCTCTTTTCATATTCAGAAAACAAGTTGGCCAGTCTGGCTCACACTCTAGGGGGAGAGGAACTAAGCTTCACTGCTGACAGGGTGGAGGTCGGGGGTGTGGAGCATCAAAGGACCTGTAGACACATGTTAATTACCACTACCACCCCACCTACGGAAGTTAATAAATATTTGGAGAGGAGATATTTTGAGACTATGAGCTCTACTGTTTAGCTTTCAAGTTTCACCCGCTCATTTTAGCGTTCATAGGTGGGTTTCACCTGCAGCAATGATTCCTGCAGTGTGCCCAGGGTGATTTCCCTATTTCTCTCAATCCTTCTGCATTTATTAATTAAAAATTCTTCTGCAAGAAAGATCTGTACCTTCTCCCTTATTAAGTGTATTCAGTTATATTATTTTTAAAATGTTAAGATTAATTATTTTTTAAAATGTAAGATTCACACCATTCAAAATTCAAAATGGATGAAAGAGCATGTGGTACTAGGGTCCCTCCGACCCCGATCCTGCCACCCAGCCACCGAGTCCCCAGTGCCCTCCCCAAAGGCAACCAAAGTCAAGAGAGATTTTACACATATACCAGCAATGTCCATACCTGTTCTTCTTTTTATGCAGGTGGCTTAGAGGTGGTCGTAGTGCTGCACCTGGCACCTTTTCACCTAACAGTTTAACCTGGAGATCAGTTCAGATCAGTCCATGGAGTGCTTTCTCATTATGTAGAGTCCCAGTATGTAAGGCTACCATGGTTTATGAACTAGTCCCTGTCAATAAACACTGGTGGGTTTTTTCCAAATGTTCTCTGTTACAATGTTGCAGTTCCAACATGTAGAGCTGAACCTTCAGATTTACCTGCTCAAGAGGTAGGGGTCAATGTACTTTCTATTTGGATGTTGCGAGGTTGCCTCTCTTGTAGGCTGTACCAGTTCACACCCCCACATTAATTTCCTGGGTTGCTGCATACAAAGTACCATAAAACAAAAATTTATTGTTGCATAGTTCTGGAGGCCAAAAGTCTAATGTCAAGGTGTCAGCAGCCTTGCTCCCCTCTGAAGTCTCTAGGAAAGAACCTTTCCTTGCCTCTTCCAGCTTCTGGCTGTCACAAACAAACCTAGGTGTTCCTTGGCTTGTAGACACATCGATGCACCCTTTGCTTCTATCTTCATGTGGCTGTCTTCCCTCTGTCTGTGTCGCATCCAAGTTTAGCTCTTCTTTTTAAGACACATGTTATTGAATTTGGGCCCATCCTAATCCAATATGGCCTCGTTCTGACTTTATTATAGCTGCAAAGACCTTATGTTCAAATAAGGTCACATTCACAGATTCCAGGTGGATATGAACTTTGGGGAAACACTATTTCACCCAGCACACACTCCATTAGCAAAGTATGAGAGTGAACCTCTTTCAACATTCTTCAGGGATTCCAGAGAGAGTTGGCATTATTGGGAATGAATTCTGGTTATTGGATTCTTCCCCGAAATGGGATGCTCTGTAGGGATGAGGCTGTGGGGAGGCCTGAGACTTACTGGGGTTACAGACAAGTGGGGGCTGCCCATGTGGCAGCTGGAAACAAAAAATTACGTGACATAGATATTCTGTGTTGGAGTGGAGTGGCTCCGTTTTCTGGACAATCTTGTCAGCGTGAAATTCTATCCCTGGTCCTAATCAGCTGTGAGAGCAAATCCAGAAGGTCAGTGGTCACACATGGCAGCTCAGAGTCTGAAGCTGTCCCAGGAATCTGTCACATGCAGCGCTCAGATTCTGAAGCAGATGTTTAAAATGAATGCCACCTCATATAAAATCTTGGATTCCCAACTTCTCTGGAACAAAAAAATCTCTGAACACTGTTCACATTTCCACCTAGCAACAAACATCTGCATATACTTGCGAGCACTTGATGTTGTGCCCCCAAGTCTGAGCCTTCACACCAAAAGGCAACCCAGTGCAGGGGCTCAAGCTGCGGCCTCAGGCCGATTGCCTGCATTTGAGTCCAGCTCTGCCTCTACTTGGTGGCCTTGGAGAAGTGGCTTAATGTCTCTAAGCTTCACAGTCCTCATTCATAAAATTAGGGTGGATCTATTCAACACTTTTCTGTTGAGTATCTACTAAGTGGCAGGCACTGTTGTAGGCACTTGGGATATGTCTATAAACAAAGCAAAGATCCTTGCCCTTGTGGATCTCATATTATGGCAAGGGTAGACAGGTAACAAACGATGCTAGAACACATAAGTAAAATTATCTGGTATTCGAAAAGTGATAAATGTTATAGGAAAGCAAACACCCAAAGTACACAGGGAACAGGGAATGGGGGCATGGTCACCTTTTAAAATAGGCTGCTCAGGGAAGGCTCACTGAGAAGGTGACATTTGCATAAGAGCACTCCAGCAGGGAAGAAGAGCTAGGCAAAGGGCTTAGCCAGATGCTGGGCTTGATGTGGGAAGAACCAGGAGGCTGGTCTGGCTGGAGAGGGACAGGACGTGGGAGCTGAGGCCCCACAGGATGGAGGGAGCTGAGGCCACAGGAGAAGACAACGCAAGAAGAGTGTCTGCAAATCGCATCAGGCCTTGCAGGCCACAGGGAAGATCTTGGCTTTCACTCCAAATGAGGGGGGAGCCACGAGAGCATTCCAAGCAGAGAAGGCACACTGCCTAGCCTATGTCATCCAGGATGGGTGTGAGTGCCCTGTAAAGATCAAACTCTGTGTGTGTTGCATACATGCACACATGTATGGGCACACAGAAGCAGGAAGCTGGGAGACCACGGAGAGGCAGGTGCAATAATCCAGATGAGAGTTCCTCGTGGCTCCATCCAGGGAACTGGCCTTGCGGACGATGGGGAGCAGTGAGGTACCGATGCATCTCCAAGGGTGAGTTGACAGGATTGGCTGGTGGCTTGGATTCAGGCTATGAGTCAAGATGACTCCAAGGTTATGGCTGGAGCCACCACTCTCCTCAGGTGTGGGCGGCATAGGAGGGCAGGTCTGGAGCGGGAGGGATGGCAAGGAGATTGGTTTGGCATAGTTGAGTTGAGATTCGCCATGTAGGTGAATTCATGTGGAAATCCAAGCCTGCAGCTTGGGACCCCGCTCAGGCACTAGTGGTAAAAAGCCCACCTGCCAATGCAGGAGACAGGAGAGACATAGTTTCTATCTCTGGGTCGGGAAGATCCCTTGGAGGAAGGCATGGCAACCCACTCCAGTATTCTTGCCTGGAGAATCCCATGACAGAGGAGCCTGGCGGGCTACAGTCCATCGGGTCGCAAAGAGTCAGACACGACTGCAGCGACTTAGGACACACCTCATAGGTTGTCGTGAAGGTTCAGTGAGCTCCTGTCTGGAAGGCCCTGAGAACAGGGGCTGGCCCCCAATAAGTGCCAGAGGAGGCTGACTGTATTTATTTTCCTGGAAAAGATCCCACTTTTAGCTCAAGTTCTGGCTCTCAGAACCCCCTCCTTCCATCCTTCTCAGAGATGAGGACAGAAATTTGTCAAGTTGGCTGAGAAATTTCCCATCTCACCTGTAAAATGATGATAATCATCCACTTTCTCAAAAGATTATTGTGAGGAGCGAATGAGAAATAATGGACCTAATTGCCCAGCACACAGTAGGTGTCATAAAAGTCTCCTTCCTCCCTTCCCAGCCCCTGGTGATCAGGGAGAAGAGAAGCAAAGTCAGTATCCATGACAGCTGTTTATTGAAAAGCAGGCGGAGAGGCAGGAGGGTGAAAGATGGGGAGAAGCAGTAGAGCCTGCCTGCTGGAGGAGGACTGAGGACCCTCCCAGGATGGCCTGCCCCAAATTCCCCTACCCTCCCATACCCCAATTCTGTGAGACTGAGGGGGGAGGGTAGAGGCATGATCCTTGGGCCTCTTTCTCCAGCTGTCCTGGAGCTCCCCCTAGTGGTTGGGAACAGAGATGCTGCATCTGGCTGGGGAGATGGACCAGTGCCTTCAGAAGGCACATTTGTTGCAGTGTGAGGTGGCTGATGGTTTCTAGGTGGGTGGGCTCTGAGGGGCGAAGACATTCCAGTTCTCCTGTCTTCTAGTTCTTAGAGACCATTTAAAAGCCTGTCCAAAGTATCTTCTGAGCCACTTGGGACCATTAGGCATCAGCCAGTCTCTCTGGGAGACTAGACACTGATGTTGGGAAAGATTGACGGCAGGAGGAGAAGGGGATGACAGAGGATGAGATGGTTGGATGGCATCACTGACTCAATGCACACGAGTCTGACCCAGCTCTGGGAGACGATGAAGGACAGGGAAGCCTGGCGTGCTGCAGTCCCTGGAGTTGTAGAGCTGGGCTGAACAACCACCACAGCAAGTCTCTCTGGGCCAAACCTGTGCCACCCCTGGGGGGTCCCCTGAAGGCCAGGAAGGCGTGGCTTCCTGCTCCAGCCATACAACAAGATCTAGAGTCTAGAGACATGGGTCCAAGTTCCTGCAAACTCAGGCAGGTGGACTGCCAGCCTCTCTCAACCANTGCTGCGATTCATGGGGTCGCAAAGAGTCGGACATGACTGAGCGACTGAACTGAACTGAACTGATACATATAACACTTTTAGAAAGTAGTTTTCCAAAGCAGTTATAACATCTCACATTCCCACCAGCAGGATATGAGGTTCCGGTTGTTATACTTTCTTATTAGCACTTGGTATCGTTGGTCTTTACCATTTTAGCCATTCTAGTGGGTATATAATGGTATCTCATTATACTTTTCATTTTCATTTCTCTGATGACTAATGATATTAAGCCTTTTTTCTATATATCTCACTGAAGCATCTATTCAAATCTTTTGTCCACTTTTCTGGATTATCTTACTATTGAATTGCAAGCACTGTTTAACAATTATAGATACAACTCTTTGGTTGGATATATATGAATTACAAACATTTTCCCCAGCTTGTGGCTTGCCTTTTCATTTTCAACTTTGCTATAGTCCACTTTATCCATATGTCTTATAAAGTTAGTGCTTTCTGTGTCCAGCCTGAGAAACTTGACCTAGAAAATTCAAAGATTTTCTCCTAAGTTTTCTTGTATAAGTTTTATACCTTTGGCTTTTACATTTAAGCCTGTAATCTATTATGAGACTTTGGTGGAGGAGGAGGTGCTGTATATATATCAATTCTTTTCCATATGCATATCTATCACTATTTGTTGAAGATCATCCTTCCTGATTAATTCTTTATGTGGTGTATGTTTTCATTTTGATGAAAGCTTGAATTCATTTATTTCAGCTTGTTTTCAATATTAGGATTAAAAAACTTAAATCAGACACACACACACACACACACACACGACTATCCTTTCAACACTGAATTACCTTGGCACCTCTGCAGAAAACAAACTGGCTATACATGTGTGGGATTGTATTTATGTTTTTAAAATTTTTCTATATATTATGATGTTTTGACATCTTAAAAACCTTTCTGGCTGGAGAGAGGTTACCCATCCCAGAGCTAGCCAATTCTTGTGCATGCATGCTAAGTCACCTCAGTCATGTCCAACTCTGTGCGACGCTATGGACTGTAGCCCACCAGGTTCCTCTGTCCATGGGATTTGCCAGGCAAGAATACTGGAGTGGGTTGCCATGCCCATCTCCAGGGGATCTTCTTGATCCAGGGATTGAACCCACATCTCTTATGTCTTCTGCATTGGCAGGTGGGTTCTTTACCACTAGTACCACATAGGAATAGACAGCAAAAGGCTCAGCAGGGAGCAAGCCTTTGATATGCAAACTAACCAATCAGAGACCTACCTCCTTCATCTGCTTTAAAATTCACAGTCAGGTAGGGCAACTAGCAACCACTCCTATAGCTCAAATCTCCCTGGCATTATTCAAATTAGCCAGTCAGAAATTGTTTATCTTACCCTTCCTAGCCTTTCCTGTGGAAACCTTACTAAAGGCGCTAGCCTCTATTTCCCCTCTCTTCTCCTTTCCGCCTCCTGACCACTCTGAGACTCCCCCCATATGATGCTGTACGGCAATTCATGCTCCTATTTCTAGATATATGAGTATAAAAAACCGTTTTTCCTGAGCTTCTCCGAGTCCCCTCTTGCGGCCACAACTACCTATCACAGAAAGAACACAGAACAGAGCCTATTCCCGAACTCTCTATTCTATTCATTGTGCTGTACGTCTATCCTAAAACCACTGTCTTCATTACTTCATTTAAACCCTTAGCCTAAGTGTTTAAATCCGGTGGTCTACGCCCTGAAGCTTTGCTCTCCTTTTATATAAAGGACTCAGTTTAAGTCTTCTGCATTAACACATAAATTTTAACCAGCTATCAATCTTTGGGACTTTGAGTAGGATTGCACTGAATCTAAATCTAGAAAGTGATATTTTGAAATCACTTATTTGTAACTTTTTATTGATTTTGAATTTTTAAAATTAATACTTAAATTTAAACTTTGTGTTCTAGAACAGCATGCAATTATTATTAACGTTGAAAACATAAGAGTAAAGACACAACTAGCAAACTATGGAAAATGGAGTGATAGAGAAGAAGAAAGAGTAGGAATATTAATATCTTCACCTTTAATGTAGGGAATCAAGAGATACTGTTTAGAACTGATAAAACATGGATGAGGGCTTGCACACAACATTCAAAGTTACAAACACGAGAAAAATAAATTTAACCTAATAGATATATAATAGTTATCAAAATTCTAACACAGCAAAAGCAGATTTTTTTTCCACCTAAAACTGGGTCTATTACACTCGCTTCCCCATGTCAGTAAAGAGAATCATCTGCCCAATTTTTAAAGCCAAAGGCCAAGGAGTCACTCTTGATTCTTCTCTTTCCCATCCCCATGTTCACTTCCCCTCCATTTTTTTTTCATACAGTCTAATCCCCTGCAATCTGAGCTACAATATCCAGCTGGCTCCATGCAGATGTTTAATGGGTACAGACTAAACATTTGTATATTATAATTCTCCTCTTAGAACCTGTTCTTCACTAAGATTTCTGTAAGTCAGTAATTAGCACCACCATTCACCTATAGTTACTCCAGCCAGAAACTAAAAGTTGTATGTCTGACTGTTTTTTTTTGTCTAACCTCTTACATCTAATCTATCCACAAACTCTTTTAGCTACACCTGCAAAATATGTCTCAAATTCAATAATTTCTTACCACCTCTACTGCTAGCACTCTAAACCAAGCCATCAGAGCTCTTGACTAGACCAATGCCTGACATGCTGAGTTCTCAGCTTGAATGAATGTATGAATGAATGAGCATCCCTGAGCAAACTCAGTCAGTTCTTCCTTCAAAAGATATCGCAGATCTAACCAGTTCTCTTTGCTGTTACTACTCTAGTCCTGTCAACCATCATACAGAAACCAGACTACTATAATTAACTATAGAGAAACCTTTCATTGGCTTCTGTCTCTACCCCTGCCTCCTATAACCTGTTCCCACAGCAGCCAGAAAAATTCTTTTCAAATTTCAATCATCCCCAATCCCTTCTCAGAACCCTACAGTAGCAGCTCATCACACAGAAAACAAAATGTTTATTTTTAGCCATAGAAAACAATGGCCTCATAACCTGACTCCTCCTATCTCTCTAATCTTATCTCCTATAAAACTTTCTTTGTTGTTCACTCTGGTTCACCATATTGGCCTTCCTGTCCTTCACTGAACACACCATATTCATTCCTGCTTTTACGTTCGATGTACATCCAACCTGAAATTTCTTTCTCCAATTTTCACATGTCTTGATTACTTCTTTTAGGTCTCCACTCAAATGCTACCTCCTGTGAGGTCTTAGATAGAGAAATATTTATTTCCCTATAGACATGGATATGGATGTATCTCTTTCTCAGTATTATATATTAGATATAGAGAGAGAAGATAAATATCTAGGTGTATGTATATGTATATACATACATACATACTTATATCAAAATAGACTCCCAACCCCTATCATTTTCTCTTACCCCCTTTATTTTAGCCATAAAAATAAGACTGTATTATATATCCGTCTCACATGGAAAATGAAAGCTCCTTAAAGGCAAAGGAGAGATGGAAGGGAGATGGAAGGGTGATTCTGGAGGGAGGAGACATGGGCTGTCTCTTATACACATCTGNTAGACTCCCAACCCCTATCATTTTCTCTTACCCCCTTTATTTTAGCCATAAAAATAAGACTGTATTATATATCCATCTCACAAGGAAAATGAAAGCTCCTTAAGGGCAAAGATTTTCTGCGTCTTGTTCAATAATACTCTGTCAGGGAGATGGAAGGGTGATTCTGGAGGGAGGAGACATGGGTACACCTATGGCTGATGTTTGACAGAAAACAACAAAATTCAACAACAAAGTTCTGTAAAGCAATTATCTTTCAATTAAAAGTAACGTGGCAAAAAAAAAATAAATTCAGTGTCAGAGTCAAGAAAAGTCCTGCCATCAGCACTACTATTTGCTGAGTAAATTAATAGATGAATGAATGATCAAGTCCTTCAAGTCTTAACTCATAGGTCTCACCTCCAACTGCTTTTTTTCCAATACAATTAATTTTTTAAAATCTTAATTTTTAGAGCACTTTTAAGTTCACAGCAAATTGAGAGGAAAGTACATAAAGTTCCCATGTATCATCTGCCCCTACGCACATATAGCCTCCCCTGTTACCAACATCCCCATCACAGTTGTGCGTGTGTTAAAAGTGATGAACTTACGTTGACACAACATTATTACCCAGAGCCCACAGTGTACACCAGGGTTCACTCTTGGTGTTGAAAATCCTTTGTAATAGCGGTTGGGAGGCTATTTTTATATATGTATAGAAGATCGTTTTCATTTTTTATATGAATTTGTGAATCTGTTTACATCCAGCTTCTTTTCATTTCTCTACGAGAACAAGCTTTTCCCTACTTCAGTGCCTTTACATTCGCTATTCCTTTTACATTAAAAAATCTGTTCATGGCTGATTCATAACCATATGGCAAAAACCCCTACAATATTGTAAAATAATTAGCCTCCAATTAAAATAAATAAATTTAAAAAAAATCTGTTCCCAGATGTTTCCAAAACTAGGTACTTTTAGATTCCAGGCCAGATGTCACCTCTACAGGAAGTCCCTCTGTAAACACCCATGCAATGGCAAGTAATATTCAGCTAAACCATACTTGCTTATATTAATACAATCACGGCATTTGTTACTGTCTCCTCACTCCTATAAACTTTATAAAAGACAGGGCCTTGTTTCCTTGTTCACTGCTAACTGCCCACCACCCTAATCCCAATTTACAACAGTGACTAGCTAGCAGATACTCAGTGAATATCTGTTGGATAAACTCTGGAAGATTGGAGGATCCTGATTTAGCTATGCAAGAAGAGAGACAGGAAGGCGATGCCTATCTCTCTTCTTGCATAGGTAAGGTAAGCTTACCTATTCTTCTTGAAAAGGTAAGCTACATTCCCTGTCCATCAGAGCAGAAAGTTAATAGATAATATCTATACTGATGAATCAAAAAATATTACTATGTCTCACTTGTACATGGAGTAAAAAAAAAAAAAAACCTTATAGATACAGAAAACAGATAGGCAGGAGACTGGGGAGGAGGTAAAGATGGTCAAGTGATACAAATTTCCACTTTATAAGAATTAAATAATTCCTGGGATGTAACGTACAGGATAGTGACTATAGTTAACAACACTGTATTATATATCTGAAAGTGATAAAAGAATAGATCTTAAATGTTCTCATCACAATAAAAAACATTATAATTACATATGGTGATGGATGTTAACTAAACTTATTGTGATGATCTATCAAATATACACCTATCAAATCATTATGTTGTATATCTAAAATTAACACAGCATTAAATGTTATTTATATTTCCATTAGAAAGAAATATTACTAAAGACAGATTATTTAGAGATGCTATAATTTTTAAAGTCGAATTCAATAATTATCACTAATGAAAGGTATTCATTCAGTCATTCATTCACTCAACAAATTATACTACGTCTGCAGCATAGAGCACACCCTCAAGGAGCCTGACGTCCGACTAGACACAGGAAATTAACCCCTAAATTAACACAATTAGTTTTCTGTATGATAAAGAAAGAACACAAACTAGTTTCAGGGGGTTAGGAAAGAAGGGAGTGACATTTAATTCAAGTTCTAAAGGATACATAGAAATTCAGTAGCTAGGGGGAGACTTCTGGTCTAGGTCCAGGAACTTACATAGCCAAAGGCCCTGAAATAAAAACATGGTAAAGTCTGTGAGTTTGAATTTCATCCTGAGGAAAAGGAGGGCCAGGGTCTAAAACTGGCGAGTGGGAGATTATGCTGGCATTTCCCTGGTGGCTCAGAGAGTAAAGAATCTGCTTGCAATGCAGGAGTCCCAGGTTTGATCCCCTGGAGAAGGGATTGGCTACCCACTATAGCATTCTTGCCTGGAGAATTCCATGGACAGAGGAGCCTGGTGGGCTGCAGTCCATGGGGTCTCAAAGAGTCAGACACAATTGAGCAACTAACACTTTCCCTAGGAAAAAAATACACTCTGGTTCCTGTGTAGAAAATAGAAGCTGGCAGATTAAAGACTGCAGATAANTAGCATTCTTGCCTGGAGAATTCCATGGACAGAGGAGCCTGGTGGGCTGCAGTCCATGGGGTCTCAAAGAGTCAGACACAATTGAGCAACTAACACTTTCCCTAGGAAAAAAATACACTCTGGTTCCTGTGTAGAAAATAGAAGCTGGCAGATTAAAGACTGCAGATAACCTTGGGAAAGAGATCATGGTAACGTGCACAAGAGTAGTTGTAGAGAAGCTAGAGAGAAGCGAGCCAATGCAGACCTTCAGGTGGTAGAATAAGCAGAACATGCTGGTGAATGGGATGTGGGGTCAAGAAGAATGTAAATCAGAGATGATGACACCGTGGCACCTGGGACTGCTGAGTGGTTGGTGAGATTATTTACTAAGGTTGAAAAACACAAAGTAAAGCAGGTCTGGGGGAAGATAATGCACTCAGGTATAGATACACAAGATTTGAGACAACAAGTAGAGGTGCCCAAAAGACATGGGTCTGGTGCTCAGGAGAAAGGAAGAGGCTGGAGATGGAGTTCTGAGAAAAATTAACACAGAGATGCCAATTGAAGCCATGGGAGTCGAGGGCATCCTTCCACGGGCAAACATAAAAGTGAGGTAAGAAAAGCTCAAGCCTGCAGAATGCTGTAGAAATCAAAAGTTAAGCATGGTCAAATGATTTTAACCTTTATACACTATTCTCTTTCTGTTCACAATTAGACACAAAGTCAGCTTCTCTACAGAGCACCCAGTGCATATCCTAGCAGCCTGAAGCCCAGTGCTGCTTTCTTCATTATCATCATTTTGGGTTTGACAACTTATTAAATCACCCTGCTAAGTGCTCACTAATGTGGGATTCATCAAAAATGGATCAAATCATTCTACAACTAAACATCAAATGCAAACTCAAAAATATGATTCACATTTTTAAAGAGGTCTATAATTACCAACATAAAATAGAGCCTCTTCCTGCTAATACAGTGCTTTTAAAAAGTAGATAAACTGCAGTTTGATGTGGTGCCTAGTGCTTATTTCGCTCAGCACTTAATTCAATTAGAAATGTACATATTGTGAGTCAAATTAAATCCAACAGAGATGAAGTAATAACTGGTGAACCTGTCTGAAACTGATTTATTTGCTATCAATTTTTGAGAATTGATACAAATTCTCTACAAATTTTGAGAATTTTTATAAGAAAATTTAGCCTGCTCCTTCTCTTTGACTCATAACCATCAGTAATATTCTGATTATGCCAATATAGAAATAAAACTGGATGCCATATATAAGCCACAGCCCATCTATTACAATATCTGACACCCCATAACAGAGTTTACAGAGAAGAATATAAACATTTCTGACACAGCAGTACATATGTGTATACTATGTATGAAACATACACTAACAGTTTTGGTATATATCTTCCACTCACAAAACAAACACAAAGAGATTACCTCTGAAAAACAGAAGTAGGAATGGGGGAAGAACACTGGAGGAAGAACACTTTTTACAATCCCATGAAGGGAGGAGCCTGGTGGGCTACAGTCCACTGGGTCGCAAAGAGTCAGACTCGACTGAGCGACTTCACTTTCACTTTCAATCTATAGTGTGCTAACTTTTATAATGCAAATGCATCCCGGTTTCACTTATGTTTAAAGATGAGGTGTGAAAACTGATGCCACTGATATCTTTCTTATGGACTCAAGGTACATTACACCCAGTAACACTTCAGCCTCCTGTGGACAACTCACTGATGCAATGGCCCCACACATCAAATGCTAAGCTGGTGAACAAGTTATGCCCCCCTCGGGTAAACGTATTATAGATTTTATGTTATGAATTCACATCTTCTCTATCAATTTCTATTCCAAGTACTCTTGTTCATTACAGTTCATAGTTCAGTTGTCAGTTTAATTTTGTGCTCCTCTGAAGGTATCCGCAGTAATTACAGTGTTTAATGTTGTACCTTAAGGGTGAGTTTAACAGAGCAGTTTAAATGCATATGTTCCGGCCATTCTCTGACTCCCACACCACCTTTGTGCATACACTCCATCCCCCCCAGCACCCCCCACACACAAGCATATGCACTAACTGTGTTATAGATGGTATCTTTCATCTTACTAGCTATTTTCCTATTACCTTCTATAGTATCTGACGATGACACTATTATTAATGCTGCAGTAAACAGCTAATATATGTGGCAAAAATACACGCACTATAATGAATCAAAATGACAAACCTACCCACCAGACTTCCTCTACTCATTCTAACCAGATAATGGGTTTTGCTTTTCTGTTCCTTAAGTGTACTATAAAAGGAGGGCGTAGCACTGGGGAAAACATTCATAAAAACAAGGGAAAATAAAAGCAAATGTTCAGGTCATTGAGAACAAAAAGGAAGCTTAGCGAGAAAATCTGTATCAAGTAACATGATAATTCATTGGTTCTATATGGAGTCTTCTTAACTTGAAGTTCCCTGAAACATGTAGCTCAGTTTCACATGAATAAAATATCTAAACCATCTACCACGGACAGTCTTTCCAGAATTTGCAGAAAAGGAGTGGATTTGTTTTCATATTTTGCTTTTTGTTGCTATTATTGCTGATGATCTTATACAACTCTGGCATCTTTAAAATTCTGATAGAATTTTTGGTTTACAAAATGAGGTATAGCGCATTCAATTGATTTTCATGTTCCTTATTTTTATTAGGAAAATGTTATTCCTAACCTTCTGTTTCTTGGGTTTTTTGTTTGTTTGCATTCCTTGGGGATGTACTCATAAGGATATACATCCTTATTAAAAATAAAATAAAGGCCAGGGATGAAAAGGAGATTACAATAGAAAATGGAAGGCTAGAGCTAATCAGAATGTTAGCGCAAGAATGAAATTTAGGGTTAGAAGAGACATTAAGAGTTTGGATTCTGACTGCCTGGATTCATTTAACAAACTGCAGAGCCTACAAGCTATAGAACGTTTGGCAGGCTGCTTGCCATTCTTACACCATAGTTTCCTTAATAGTAAAATAAGCATAATAATAATAGCTAGTTCTTTGAAGATTCTTGTTAAGAATTAATAGAATACAATAGGGCATGGCATATAGTCGATGGCTAATACATATGAGCTCTTAGTAGTAGTACAAAACAGGAAACTAAGGCCCAGAGAGACTAAATGCTTCCTCTGAGATAATGTAATTGGACTGATGGCAGAATATTATTAAAATCGGTCCTCTACTTTTTGTATGTTTCGGTTTCTTTTCCATTTAGAACACTCTATCTGTAGTCTGGAGACATTATTTTCAAAGGAAAAAGTGATATAGCAGAAATCCTTCAGATAAGCACAGCCTAGATTTAAAAGAAGGAAAAGAGGAATTTTCACTTGTGTGTGTATACATGTATGGTACACACACATACACACACATACCAAAACAAGAAACAAAATGTATGGATGGAGGGTGGGTGACAAGTGACACAAACACAAAACCTCCAATTAAGACTTTTTATTATGACACAATTCATTAGAGCATAATTAAATTTCTTATTAAATGTTTAATCATAAGGTTAGAGGAAAAGGTCATGTTGAATGTTAATTATTCATCCTTTAAAGAATTTCAAAGATGTGAACAGTAGTACTCTCATAGACTGTCAGTTGTTGCAAATTCACTCAAACTCTTGAAAGGCACTAGGCATTAGCTTTAAAAAAATTCAAACTACATATATCCTTTTACTAATCAATATAAGGTGGAAAAATCTGTCCTACAATTAATTTGCACAAGTGCGCAAAAATGTGCACAAAAGGACGTTTATTGGTGCACTACTGGCAATACCAAGTATTGGGGGGAAAATCATACTTTCATTAGTGGGGAAATTATGATTGTGGTACATTCATGTAATAGAATAAACAAATGATAACAAAAGTTGTTCTAGATAGATTATTAAATAAAAAGACAAATCAAAGTATACAAGAATCTGTGCCAGAATAACCTGTATCTGCTTTTTAAAACAAAAGATAAAGATACATGAATGTGTTTGCACAAAAATGCTTCAAAGTTACACAAGAAACTTGATAGCGGTTAGCTCTGGGAAATGGAATTGAGGTCAAGAGGACAAGAAGATAGAGAGGAATAAACATTTACCTTTTCTTCAATGATATATGAGCTTCCGAGATGGCTCAGCTGGTAAAGCACCTTCCTGCCAATGCAGGGGATGCAAGAGACACAGGTTTGATCCCTGCATCGGAGAGATCCAGGGAAGATCCCTGGGTTGGGAGAAAGACATGGCAACCTGCTCCAGTATTCCTGCCTGGAAAATTCCATGGAAGGAGGCGACTGGTGGGCTACAGTTCATGGGGTCACAAAGAGTCAGACACATATATATACACACATGTATATATTTATATACTATAGAGAGTTTATATATTATATATATATATAATTTTTGCCATATACATATATATGATTTTTAAGTTGAAAGAAAATAATGTTACAATAAATAAAAGATTATGATGAAACAGATAGTTCAACAGGTATAACAGAGAACAAATTTAAGAGTAGAGAACTTATATACAGCAGAATTCTTACCTGACACTTAGCACTACAGTATTTGGCAATTCGGCATTGAGAGCATCGCATCAGCTTTTCCTTCCTGTTAAAGAATAAAAATAAAATTAAAAAATAAAGTTCACATTAGGAAATGAATGAGAATCATATATGGCTGAAGAAAGAAAGAAAACGTAAGTCAGCATGCTGACTCCAAGATGTTCCACTCAGTCCATCTGTATAGTCCATGAGACTTAAATTTTCATAGTGGTGAACATCTTCTTTCAGTGTGAGACTAGTGACTTTTTAAAAAAAAACTAGTGTTCTTTTTTAAAAATTGTGGTAAAATATATGTAACATAAAATGTGCCACTTTATTTTGAAGTGCATAGTTTTAGTGGCATTAAGAACATTCATTAAGTGGCATTAAGAACATTGCTGTGTAATAATCTCCACCACTAATGTTCTTTTTAACATAAATTTAATGAAAATACAGAGATTCCCACTTAGGCAAAAAAAAAATCACTTTAATAGAGTTTTTAATCTCTGCATACGAAATTCAGAATCCATTCTATCAACTAACTCAAAGTATCCTATGCCTTTCAAATTTAAAAACTGTCCAAGTTTAAATTTATCATATAGGTTAATTGTAATATACTCTTTCTAGGAAATGATTTTTAATTCCATTAAATTCAATTACTACTTTCAACATGCTAAATTGAGATACACCAAAGTTATGTCCCTCTAGGTTGCCTGAGGAAGAAAAAAGTCAAAACAAAGAAAAACTTTATTATAAAATGAAACAATAAATTTGATGATGAGACTCATAGTGACAATCAACAGACAGGACTGTGCATGCATGCTAAGTCACTTCAGTCATGTCTGACTCTTCACAACCCTATGGACTGTAGCCTGCCAAGCTCCTCTGCCCATGAGATTCTTCAGGCAAGAATACTGGAATGGGTTGCTATTTCCTTCTCCAGAGGATCTCCCCAACCCAGGATCAAACCCCCGCCTCCTGCAGCTCCTGCACTCAAGGCAGATTCTTTACCACTAAGCCACCAGGGAAGCCCACATTATAAAATAAAAATAATAAATCTGATGATGCAACTCATAGTGATAAATAACAGACAGGACTACAGATACTTTCCAAGTGGCCAAGAGCATTAAAAGTCAAACTATAATACTAATATCAGTATGAAACAAGAAGAAATCTTTCTGAGCACTTCTGATGTGCCAGGTATGGTTCAAACTTCTGTGTATCTATTGACTCACTTCAGATAATTCTGTAAGTAAACAGTTTTATTATGCTCATTTAAGAGATACTTCAATACATTTTCAAGAGATAAGAAGTAGATGGCTAAGGAAACACTCCATAAAGTGCAGTGCGGTAGGGTGACGCTGAAAGGGTAAGAAAAAAACCACAGAGAATCAAAACATGAATATATCAGGTACCTCATTCACAGGAGAACAGGAGTGAGATATGGAGCATATAACATGGGGAGAGGTTAAAGGTCTAAATACAGCAAAGTCAAAACACCTCCTTCCCCCAAGTACAGAATTATGGCTGTCAGATATCAATATCCCAAACAACAACCCAAATCCAAACAATATGGCCTTAAAGTCCTTGTTTTTAATGAGCATACTCCACTACCACTATTAGACAAAATTTGATCAAAGCAAAATCCATCCATGGGCAACTGATGAGACACGCTTCAAATAAAAGAACAGACAAATCGGGGATGAGAAGAATATGATGGGCAAATAGTAAGATTAATATTAAAATTTAATTTAATACATAGAAAAAAGCCTGTGTCACTGTATCAGCATCAGAAAAAAAAGGATGTTAAGGTTAAAAATATTACTAGAGATGAATAAATCAATACACAAAGATTAAGAGACTCCAACCACCTGGTATTAGTACCCAGCAAAAAGTGTACCCAGTCTAAAAATATATAAAGTAAAAAAAGTAATACATCTAAGGTAAAAATGGTGAATACATAATAAATTAATACAAGTATAGCCTTTAAAATAGTACCTGTAATATATTAAGTACCATACCAGTATATCACCGTAACAGTTATCACTATAACAAGTCTTTTTCAGGAAGTCATAGATCAAACAGATGAAGAAGGAGCTCTGCAATTTATTTGATTTCATGTAATACACAGACCCTTGCACCTTTTATATGCATGTGTATTCACACACTCTCTTCAGGAACTCACTGGCCTTTTACAACATAGGCCCACATACTAGGCCACAGAGCAAATCTCAAAAATTACAAAGAATCAATATTATATATATACTGAACTGAACTGATATATAATTTTCTCCAACAATTAAAGAATTAGATTAGAAATCAGCATCAAAAATCAAGCCAGCAAAATCTCATATTTATGGAAATTTAAAAGCTTACCTCTATATAATTCAACGATCAAAGGAGAATTGTCATGAAAATTAGAAAATACATTAAATAATGTTTTTAAAAACTCAAAATGTAATCTAAAGTAATATTGAAAGGAACATTTATAGCTTAAAACGCTTACATTGACTGCAGTGTATAACTTTTTAATCTCCTTAACACTCCTCATAAAAAAAAAAAAAAAAAGACAGAGTAAGTATGAAATAGGAAAAACTAATCATCACTCTCCAACTTGGAAAGGTACAACAAAACCAAAAATATTATCAGAAAAAAAAAAAAAATACTACGGGCTTCGAGAATTGATTAAATCAGTATATTTGTGGGAGAAAATAAAGGCAACTTCCAACAGACTTGAAAACAGAAGAAGCTCCAAACTGCCAAAAGATATCCAGCAGAAAGTCTGTCAAGCCAATTGGAGAACTGCCACCAAAATTGGGAGAGAATGCTTTCTGCAAGAACACTCCTAAGGACAAGGTCCCGGGGTGCTTCTGAATCCTGCTTTCCTTAGACCTGGCTCCTCAGATTTCTCCTTGTTTCCTTTTTTCTTGTCTAAGTTGTTCAGAGCTTATTTCTGCTCCCTGCAAATAAAGATCCCCAACTATATAAAATGTTTCATCTCAATTGTTAAAAAATAATGAGCAGAATCAAAACACCCAGGAAGGTCAGTGATGAACCTGGTAGCAGGTATTAAAAACCTTAGCTCCCCCCTCCATAGCTTTCAACTACAGACTTTTATGAATTTTAGCACAGACTTTCAGCAAAATGAATAGCAAGATGATTCAAAGTACTTGGATAATTTAGTTGCCATTTGATGCATAAAGAAAACTTCTTTAATATGAGTTATTTAAATGTTTGGGGTTATTTTTACACATCATATAACTATAAATAAACTTAACTTCTCAAGTTTCAAAAGAAAAAAAAAGGTCAACTGAATCCAAGAGAAAAGTTGTGTCTTTGATTAGAGGAACCACTGAGCCTTTGAAGAGTTACTGCTTTTCTCTGTTGGGTAAGGTTCAGAATAATAGCATACTAGTAAGGTTTCCCTACAGAGAAAAAACTTGGGCAGCAGAAGGAGAGGAAAATAAGTATTAGAAACACAGCCACCAGACAATTCAAGAAAACATTCTCTTTCTCTTAAAAATCAACATATCAATTGAAGAAGACACGTGTACCCCAATGTTCATCACAGCACTGTTTACAATAGCCAGGACATGGAAGCAACCTAGATGTCCATCAACAGATGAATGGATAAGAAAGCTGTGGTACATATACACAATGGAGTATTACTCAGCCATTAAAAAGAATACATTTGAATCACTTCTAATGAGGTAGATGAAACTGGAGCTTATTATACAGAGTGAAGTAAGCCAGAAAAAAAAACACCAATACAGTATACTAACACATATATATGGAGTTTAGAAAGATGGTAATGATAACCCTCTATGCAAGACAGCAAAAGAGACACAGATGTATAGAATGGACTTTTAGACTCTGTGGGAGAGGGAGAGGGTGGGATGATTTGGGAGAATGGCATTGAAACATGTATACAGGTAAAAAACGAATCACCAGTCTATGTTCCATACAGGATACAGGATGCTTGGGGCTGGTACACGTGGATGATCCAGAGAGATGATATGGGGTGGGAGGTGGGAGGGGGGTTCAGGATTGGGAACTCATGTACACCCATGGCTGATTCATGTCAATGTATGGCAAAACCAATACAGTACTGTAAAGCAAAATAAAGTAAAAATAAAATTTTTTTAATCAACATATCATTTCTAATTGAAAAACCCATATTTTTTCTTTAAAAAATCAGAAATGTATAGGTCAAATAAAAAGCAGAATTAATTAGAAGCCCCTAAATAAAAAGGATCACCTATTCTAGGCAGTTCCAGAGGTAAAACAAGAAATACTGAATGGAAGCTAGATACAGGCAGATTTTGTTTAAAGGTAAAGATCTTTGGGGCAACAGATCAAAATTCAAAAGAAATGCCCTGAGACAGTAGAGTTCTCAATCTTTTGACAGAAGGAGAATCTGGTACGTACATTTATAGATAAGATGTAAAGGAAATTCCAGCACTGCAAAGGAACATGAGTTAAGTTTCCTTCTAATTTCAAATTAATTGGTTCTCCTCCTCTTGAATAACCAACAAATATAAAATAAATTTGAAGACAAAATTTGGGCATATTATAAGACCAAATATGATAATCTCAGAGGAGTATAAAAGGGAGGAAAACAGCTTTCACAGACTACACAAACATCCTGTTTGCAAACATTATCTCAAGAGTGCATCCAGAACTAGAATTTCTGAATAAAAAAGAATCTAAAGAAATAGGTTAGGAATGTATCAGTAACAGCAAAGTGATTAATTTTTATCTCTTCTTCCCCTCAAGAGACAAATAGTAGTATGCTACCTCTAAACTAGAGAAGATATATTATTGTATACTAAAGGAAATGGAAGTTTTAGATCCCACTGCAAAAAAGTAAAAAAGGGATCCCTTATCACTTGTTCATATAAACTCAGATATGTTACTGAACACAAAGTCAACTCAGAGAAACTTCTCAGCTTGCTCAGTGCCCCAGAGAAAGTGATTCTTGGAGCATAAGTGAAGTCCTCCCTTCCAAGTAAAAGTTGGCTCATAATTAGTTTCTCCAATAGCCTATGCAACTGAAGTACGGAAAAGAAATAAAAGTAAGGCAAAACTGATTGTTCTTCTAGTATACAGGTTAAAAATTTATACTGTTGACTCCTAAACAGGGAGGGCGTAGGGGTATTGGCCCTATGTGCAGGCGAAAATCTGTTTGTAACTTTATAGTGTGGCCCATGTATCCAAGGTTCTGTATCAACCAAACTTAGACCATGTAACACTGTAGAGTGTATTTAGTGAAGAAAAAAAAAAACTCTGCATATGAGTGGACCTGTACAGTTTAAACCTGCGTTATTCAAGGGTCAGCTGTATGTGGATATAGAGGAAATGGTGTCTCTAAGAAATAAAAGAAATAAATTGGAAGACTGAGATTGACAAATATACGCTACTATATAAAAAATAGATAACTAATAAGGATCTGAATTAAATTCACCCATTCTCATCCGTTTTAGTTCACTGACTCCTAAGATGTCAGTGTTTACTCTTGCCATCTCCTGTGTGGCCATGTCCAATTTACCTTGATTCATGGACCTAACATTCCAGGTTCCTACGCAATACTGTTCTTTACAGCATCTCATCTTACTTTCATCACCAGACACATCCACAACGAAGCCTCATTTCTGCTTTGGCCGAGCCATTTCGTTATTTCCAGAGTTACTAGTAATTGTCCTCCATTCTTCCCCAGTAGCATATTGGACACCTTCCAACGTGGGGGGCTCATCTTGTTGTGTCATATCTTTTTGCCTTTTTACACAGTTAATGGGGTTTTCGCAGCAAGAATACTAGAGTGGTTTGCCATTCCTTCCTCCAGTGGACCACGTTTTCTCCTAACTGTCCACTATGACCCATCCATCTTGGGTGGCCTTACAAGGCATGGCTCATAGCTTCACTGAGTTATGCAAGCTCATCACCATGACAAGGCAGTGATCCATGAAGGGTGAATTTAATGCAGATAACCACTGTATCTACTACTGTGGTCAAGAATCACATAGAATAAATGGACTAGCCCTCATAATCAACAACACAAAATCAAGAATACGAACTGCAGTACTTGGGTACAACCTCAAAAAAAATAAAAAATAGAATGATCTCGGTTCGTTTCCAAGTCAAACCATTCAACATCACAATAAACCAAGTCTATGCCTCAACGACTGATGTCGAAGAAGCTAAAGTTGATCAGTTCTATGAAGACCTAAAAGACATCCGAGAATTAACACCAAAAAATGATGTCCGTTTCATCATAGGTGATTAGAATGCAAAAGTAGGAAATCAACAGATACCTGGAGTAACAGGCAAGTTTGGCCTTGGAGTACAAAATGAAGCAGGGCAAAGGCCAAGAGAATTCTGTGAAGAGTCATAACAAACATCCTTTTTCAACAACACAAGAGACAATTCTACACATGGACATCACCAAATGGTTAATACAAAAACCAGATGGATCATATTTTTTTGCAGTTGAAGATGGAGAAGCACTACTCAGTCAGCAAAAACAAGACCTGGAGCTGACTGTAGCTCAGATCATCAGATCCTATCCAATTCAGGCTTAAACTAAACAAAACAGGGAAAACAACTAGGCCAGTCAGGTATGACATAAATAAAATCCCCAGGGATTATACAGTGGAGGTGATGAATAGACTCAAGGGATTAGATCTGATAAAAGAGTGCCTGAAGAACTATATAGAGAGGTCTGTAATATTATACAGGAGGCACTGACCAAAACCATCTCAAAGAAAAAGCAATGCAAGAAGGCAAAGTGGTCGTCTGAGGAGGCTTTACAAATAGCTGAGAAAAGAAGAGAAGTAAGAAGCAAGGGAGAAAGGGAAAGATATACGCAACTGAATGTAGACAGAGCTCCAGAGAATAGCAAGTAGAGCCAAGAAGGCCTTCTTCAATGAACAATGCAAAGAAATGGAGGAAAGCAACATTAGAGATTTCATCAAGAAAACCGGAGATATCAAAGGAACATTTTATGCAAAGATGGGCACAATAAAGGACAAAACAGTAAAGACCTAATAGAAGTAGAATAGATCAAGAAGAGATGCAAGAATACACAGAAGAAATGTACAAAAAAGGTATTAATGACCCGGTTTGGTCACTCACCTAGAGCCAGACATGCTGGAGTATGAAGTCAAGTGGGCCTTAGGAAGCACTGCGGCCAGTAAAGCTGGTGGAGGTGATCAAATTCCAGCAGAGCTATTTAAAACCCTAAATGGTGATGCTATAAAAGCGGGCTTCCATAAAGGAGAAAATCAGAAAAAAAAAAAAAAAAAAAAAAAGGCGGGCTTCCCTGGTGGCTCAGATGGTACAGTCTGCCTGCAATGCAGGAGATCTGGGCTCAATCACTAGGCTGAGAAGATCCCCTGGAGGAGGGCATGGCAACCTACTCTAGTATTCTTGCCTGGAGAATCACCATGGACAGAGGTTGGGCTACAGTCCATGGGGTTGTAAAGAGTTGGACATTACTGAGTGACTAAGCATGGCACTTAAAAAGTCACCAAATTTGAAAAACCCAGCAGAAGCCACAGGACTGGAAAAAGTCAACTTTCATCCCAATTCTCAAGAAGGGCGCAACTGAAGAATGTAAAAACTAATGAAAAACTGCACTCACTTCTCATGCTAGAAAGGTTATGCTTTCAACTTTTCAACAGTATGTGAAACAAGAACTTCCAGATGTACAAGCTAGGTCTAGAAACAGCAGAGGAACCAGAAATCAAACTGCCAACAGTTGTTGGATCACAGATAAAGCAAATGAATTCCAGAAAAAAAATTCTACTTCTGTTTCAATGACTATGCTAAAGCCTTTGACTGTGCCAAGTTCAGTTCAGTCACTCAGTTGTGTCTGACTCTTTGCAATCCCATGGACTGCAGAACGCCAGGCCTCCCTGTCCATCACCAACTCCTGGCAGTTACTCAAACTCATATTCATCGAGTCGGTGATGCCATCCCACCATCTCATCCTCTGTCATCCCCTCCTCCTGCCTTCAATCTTTCCCAGCATCAGGGTCTTCTCAAATGAGTCAGTTCTTCTCAACAGGTGGCCAAAGTATTGGAGTTTCAGCTTCAACATCAGTTCTTTGAATGAATAGTCAGGACTGATTTCCTTTAGGAAAAAGGTAGACTGTTTGGATCTCCATTCTGTCCAAGGGACTCTCAAGACTCTTCTCCAATATCACAGTTTAAAAGCATCAATTCTTTGGTGCTCAGCTTTCTTTCTCACATTCATACATGAACAGGAAAAACCATAGCCTGGACTAGAGGGACCTTTGTTGGAAAATAATGTCTCTGCTTTTCAATATGCTGTCTAGGTTGGTCATAATTTTTCTTCCAAGGAA
>SJYX01010036.1:47108-80827 GCA_006410675.1 Oreotragus oreotragus | reverse complement strand
TCCAGAAAAATAAACGACCCAATCAAAAAATGGGCCAAAGAACTAAACAGACATTTCTCCAAAGAAGACATACAGATGGCTAACAAACACATGAAAAGGTGCTCAACATCAGTCATTATCAGAGAAATGCAAATCAAATCCACAATGAGGTACCATTTCACGCCAGTCAGAATGGCTGTGATCCAAAAGTCTCCTAGCAATAAATGCTAGAGAGGGTGTGGAGAAAAGGAAACCCTCTTACACTGTTGGTGGGAATGCAAACTAGTCCAGCCACTATGGAGAACAGTGTGGAGATTCCTTAAAAAACTGGAAATAGAACTGCTTTATGACCCAGCAATCCTGGGCATACACACCAAGGAAACCAGAATTGAGAGACACGTGTACCCCAGTGTTCATCGCAGCACTGTTTATAATAGCCAGGACATGGAAGCAACCTAGATGTCCATCAGCAGATGAATGGATAAGAAAGCTGTGGCACAGATACACAATGGAGTATTACTCAGCCATTAGAAAGAATACATCTGAATCAGTTCTAATGAGGTGAATGAAACGGGAGCCTATTATACAGAGAATGTAAGCCAGAGAGAAAAACATCAGTACAGTATACTAACGCATAAATATGGAATTTAGAAAGATGGTAACGATAACCCTGTATGCGAGACAGCAAAAGAGACACAGATGTATAGAACAGTCTTTTGGACTCTGTGGGAGAGGGCGAGGGTGGGATGATTTGGGAGAATGGCATTGAAACATGTATAATATCATATGTGAAACGAATTGCCAGTCCAGGTTCAATGCATGATACAGGACACTTGGGGCTGGTGCACTGGGATGACCCAGAGGGATGGTATGGGGAGGGAGGTGGGATGGGGGTTCAAGATGGGGAACACATGTACACCCATGGCATATTCATGTTGATGTATGGCAAAACCAATACAATATTGTAAAGTAAATTAGCCTTCAATTAAAATAAATACATTCTAAAAAATTGAGAAAGGAGTACAGTACATCAAGGCTGTATATTGCCATACTGCTTATTTAACTTCTATGCAGAGTACATCATGCGAAATGCCAAGCTGGATGTGTTACAAGCTGGAATCAAGATTGCCGGGAGAAATTTCAACAACCTCAGATATGCAGATGATAACCACTCTAATGGCAGAAGGCAAAGAGGAACTAATGAAACTCTTGATGACAGTGAAAGAGGAGAGTGAAAAAGCCATCTTAAAACTCAAAATTAAAAAAACTAAAATCACGGCATTCAGCCCCATCACTTCATGGCAAGTGGAGGGGAAAAAGTGGAAGCAGTGATTTTCTTTTTGTGGGATCTAAAATCACTGCAGATGGTGACTGCAGCCATGAAATTAGAAGACAATTGTTTCTTTGAAGAAAAGCTATGAAAAACCTAGACAGTTTATTAAACATAAAAAATATCACTTTGCCAGCAAAGGTCCATATAGTGAAGGCTGTGGTCTTTCCAGTAGTCATGTACAGGTGTGAGAGCTGGGCACCAAAGATTAACGCTTTCAAACTGTTGTGCTTGAGAAGACTCTTGAGAGTCCCTTGGACACCAAGGAGATCAAACCAGGCAGTCCTGAAGGAAATCAACCCTGAATATTCTATGGAGGGACTGATGCTGAAGCTCCAATACTTTGGGCACCTGATGTGAAGAGCCAACTCATTGGAAAAGACCCTGACCCTGGGAAAGACTGAAAGCAGAAGGAAAAGAGAGTGACAGATGATGAGTTAGTTGGATGGCATCAGTGATTGAAAGGACGTGACCTTGGGCAAATTTCTAGAGATGGTGAGGGACAAGGAGACCTGGCATGCTGCAGTTCATAGGTCACAAAGACTTGAATATGACTTGGCAACTGAAAAACTACAACAAATAAGGACCTACTGTATAGCACTGGGAACTCTACTCAATACTCTGCAATAGTCTATACGGGAAGAGCATCTAAAAAAGAGTGAATACATGTACATATATCACATTCATTTTGCTGTACACCTGAAACCAACACAACATTGTAAATCAACTATACTCTAATAAAAATGTTTATAAAAGAAATCAAAGAAGAAAGGGAATTAAATAGTTCCCTTAAATACCAACAATAGACTACTTGTTTAAGGGCACATCTGTCCTTCTTGGCTATCTGAGCGGGGGAAGCATCCTTACTATTCAGAAACTGCCCTGAAATAATATAGGCAGTTGCCAGGTAGAAAGAAGTTCCCTGGAAAGGATAAAAAAAAAAAAAAAAGAACAAACTCCACTGACTGCCAAATTTCACCCAGCCCAGGCACCTATAGAATCCATTTTAAACTTCCTCTAGAGGACAAAAAAAAGAGTGCATCTACAACACATTCATAGGTAATATATTTATTACACAGGGGTTTTCCCTAGTAGTACACCTTGATCTCCTAGAAGTCTCCCAGTATGCCTAGCAGTTGAATGTCTTCTTGAAAGTCCATTCTCACTATGGAAGGTAACTGGCTCACCATTGACCAATCAGCTACAGGCAAAGGCCCAGACACCACAGAAAAGCCAGGCGACCCTCCTACCTGCTGAAGCACACTCATCTGGATGGAGCAGAGCCCAGTATGATCAGAAGCAACACAGAGCCTAGTGTGTGCCTGTGCAGCCTCCTTATTCACAGTGAAGATCCCTGCCCAGGGATCTTCTGCACACTGAGTATCTCAAGGACCGAATTTTAATTTGTGGCTGATCACTGTGGAAATGTAGTTTGAAGCTGATTTCTTTGGGAAGAAGTCTGAGCTAAGAAAAAGACCAGAGCACATGGAGTAAAGCCTGTACCACTTACAGGTGCTAAAGAGTTTTGACTTATGGCATGTCTGATTTAGTACACTAGGCTTTTATACAAGTTTTAAGAAAGATTCTCTGAATAGAATTCCTAGGAAAGTATTTTTTATATAATTAAGACTCAAGGTGCTCTATGCTGTATGAGAAATAGTGAATGTCATAAAGAAACTCTTAAGAATAAAGAATAAAAACTCTCCATCTGTTTTTAAATGGAGAAAGCCAAAATAAATAAGGAAGTCTAAATACAATTTTTAAAACAAATATACCACAGAAATATTTATTTAAAGAATTTTTATGTTTGTAAACTTCTTTGAAGTCTCTGAATTCATTAGAAACATTAATGGCACTTTACCAAGTTCTTGGCTGTTTCTCCCTGGAAATTTCTGAAGCAAAAGGAATTCTACAGTATGAAACAGAGATTATCCCAAATAAAATCATGTCATTCTATTCAAGGATAATGTAACATCTACTCTGGCCAAATAAGATACACTGGAAAATGCTAAACAAAAAGAACTCCTTTAGGCATAAATATTTATAATAACACGTTAAAGGGATACTCCATTTTTGTTTGGAAATGGTAATTGTGCTGGTTTGGGCCCAAAGGCCTTTTTAAAAATTAAAGAGATTCATATCCACTATCCACCTAACTATCCAATAGTTTTTCATACAAAATAGCAGAGGTGATCAAAATAATATAGATTTATATTACAGGAAAATAGAATCAGTTTGGGTTCCTTTTTCTATAGTCCCTATCACTTTATTTCCTATTTCTAATATTTAAAGTATAAAACAAGAAAATGTAATGGTTAATATTTCAGGAAAAAGGACTCTGTGATTCACAGGCACCATCACATCCTCGGAGAAATACAAATAATTTAAACCCACATTAGCTCTTAGAGAAAAGCACAGCGAAGTATTTGAGACAAATTAGTCAAGAGAGGCTGACCATCTTACTCGAGAACCTCCTTTTTTCACTGTCTTTGGTCTCCTAAAGTTGTCCCTCTAACACCTGGATCAAGACAAGGATGTCCACTCTCACCACTTTTTTAAACATAGTTTTGGAAGTCCTAGCTACAGCAATCAGAGAAAAAAAGGAGTGAAGGAGTCCAAATTGGAAAGGAAGAAGCTAAACTGCCACTGTTCACAGATGGCATGGTAATATATACAGAAGATCCTAAAGATGCTACCAAAAAGCTAGTAGAACCGCCAGTGAATTTGGAAAATTGCAGGTTACAAAATTAACACAGAGAGATCTGTTGCATTTCTATACACTAACATCAAAAGATCAGAAAAAGCAATTCAAGAAACACTTCCATTTACCATCGCATCAAAAAGAATAAAATACCTAGGAACAAATCTACTTAAGGAGACCAAAGATCTGTACTCCACTGTAAGATGCTGATGAAGGGATTAGTGTTTTTATAAAGAGAGACCCCAGAGAGAGAGATCCCTTATCCCTTCCACCACGTGAGGACAAAGTGAGACGGTGCCAGCTATGAACTAGGAAGAGGGCCCTTACCAAAATGTGACCTGCTGGCACCTTGATCTTGGCTTCCAGAACTGTGGGGAAATTTTTCAGTTGTTTATAAACTACACAGTCTGTGACATTTTGCAGCGGGACTGAGACGCTAAGCCCACACCCTTCCAACAGTGTAACTTTGTATCCCGTTAGCCTCAATTTTCTACTCTGTAAAGTGACAAGTGATTATTCATAAGACTGTGGGGTAGGCTACACCAGATAACTTACATAAAGTGTCTGCTAACAAACATAGAAGCTTAGAGTGAAAACAGGCTTTTGAGTATATTTTCAAAGTCTCAAGATAATTTTGCCTATTTCTATGCCATGTGTGAAAATCCCATGCCCCTTCCATGGTTGCTAAAAAAGCAGATTCCACAAACACCACAAATCTGATCATCCCTTTCAAGCACACAGACAATTCACCATTTTTCTGAAACCCACATGTCCCCAAAATACTTGCCTCTAGTTTCAAAATTTGACTCGAATCGAAGTGTTTCAGTGCTCAATTTACATTCACCAAAGTCTGTATTGTTACTGTTTTTAACTTGATCATAATGATTAATATCAAAGTGGTCTGATTCAAGAAGGAAAAAACGTTTTACGAAAGTTTCATTTGTATAAATTAAAATCAGAGAAGGCTGTTATATCTTTAATAATATTAAAAGGCAATGATAGCTCCTAAAATTCTGTTTGCTTTATGCAAGGTAATATCAATTATAGGTTAAGGAGGAATTAACATTTTTGCAAGAGTACAGATTTAAACTCCCATTATATGTTTCTCTACAAAATTGGATACTGTGAGCTGTGCTATGGGTCATTCTAACAGCTAAGAATTGAAACCTGGAGACTTAAAGATGTTTTTTAGGCAGAGGACACATATGTGAAGAAAGCTGTGACCAAAATGAATTGTTGAAGAGGGATTTGTTCCAGTGACAGCATCTGTGTTTCTAAATAGGAAATCTCTCTGGCCTAGTCAAGTAATACAGTTCTGATAAGACTAAGAGACATTAATACATTCAATTTCCCTAAGTCATCTTAAAATCTAAAATAGTTTTAAATCAGGATGAAGGGAAAAATGCTTTTGCCTAAAGACTGAAATCAGATATGCTTTAAATAAATAAGTATTGCTATTGTAAATATCATACTGCATAATCATAAAAATAAAAGTACCATAGGTAAAATTTCAAAGAAAGTACAAGAAAATCTGGTCAGTATTCATTAATATACTATAACCTAAGCCTTCAAAATGGCAAAAGATGTTCATCTTGGTTTCAAATTCAGAGTACACTTAACAGTACGAATGAATCATCAATCATGCTTCCTCTAGTTAAAAAATAAAACAGCAGCCATATTTCCATTTTAGCTCCAACAGTGAGAAATCCAAAAGTCAAATTCACCATCTAATCATATTAATCTGTTCATTTCAGAGGCCTAGGGACTATTTTCTCCTTCTAGCTACTTTAAAATTTTCCTCTTTTATTTTATAATTAAGTATATTACTTTGTTTAACTTTTAACTCTAAATTTCCTCAAGTCCTCTCGGAAGTAAGCAATAATGAAATCTCAAATAACTCATTCTCAATTTTGAATAAAGTGGCCTTTTATGTTTATTAAAAAAAAAACAAACACTGTACTGACCTAGTCCCAAAGAAACCTTAAAAGACAAGCCCATAGGAGACACAGAATCAAATGTTTCACCAGTCAATTCAGTATCATTATTAATTCCCAACATATTTATAAAGAGAGTGATCATAAGCTGATAGCCAACTAATGAGAGTCAACAGGAGTGGTTTGTAAGGGTTTTCATGCCTATGTGGCCCTCTTACAGTGAGTAGGTGCTATGCCTATACAAGATTCTCTCATGGTCCCACAGTATTACACTCACATTATACTTATCAAAAACCTTTCTGAGCTTGATAGCACCTTGTGATAAAATGTACACATCCCTGCAAAACACTTATGACTACAATTTATTTGCAACTCAGTATGAAGAGTTGACTCACTGTAAGAGACCCTGATGCTGGGAGGGATTGGGGGCAAGAGGAGAAGGGGACAACAGAGAATGAGATGGCTGGATGGCATCACTGACTCGATGCACATGAGTCTGAGTGAACTTCGGGAGTTGGTGATGGACAGGGAGGCCTGGTGTGCTGCGATTCATGGGGTTGCAAAGAGTCGGACACGACTGAGTGACTGAATTGAACAGAATGAATTACCTTAATCAGATAATCATATTATTTTTCTCTAAACACTTAGCGGAGATTTCTAGGAATAGAAATTTTGCTTCGAGAAGGTATAGGAAGGGGAGAGAACTACCAGAGTGTTCAACATGAAGAAAGGTCTAGAGAGAAAAGACAGGAGAAACTATGACAACAGACCAAACTGCAAGTTAAAAATGTACAAGAAGACAATTTCATTTGCCCTGAAATTTGGACTCCAGCTCAGTATGCAAACAGATATGGAAGAGAGAAGGTAAAGTGAGCCTACAAAGTTCCAGAAGAAGCAAACTGTAATCCTAGCTGCTTCATTTACTGCTCTACAAATGTTAGTAATAAATACAATTCTCTGTCCTTAAAGTTGTAAGTTATTCTAATCTATGATAATAATAATAGAGGCTACCTAGAAAGTTGAACAGATTTTTCACATTACATATACTTTATGAAATTAAGTTCTTGAAATGTGGTCTGGGGTGGGGGAGAAACAGACCAACTTGTTTAAATTTTTCTAGTGATACAAATTGAGATGATTTTCCCTTTTTTTCCTCTTTTCCAATTTTATATAATAGTATTATTTGACGTCAATAACCAAATAAGCATAATAATGAAAAGCCAATATGCACTACTATTTAATGACTTTAAATTGTTCTTGGTCTAAGGCAGGACACAGAGAAAGTGACTGAATTTGAATGACAATTTATTACAATGTTGGGAACAGGAAACACAAATGTATACTTCATTTAAACAAAATGTAAATGAAATTATATTTTATTAACTGATTTTATTTTTAACTGGTTTTGGTACAAATGGTAGTATTAAAAAGTAAAATAGTTTTACTCAGATGCTATATGAGAACCTGATAATTTAAAATAATGATATCTATATTATCATAGTATATTGTAAAACATTTTCTAGAGTTAATATCTTTCAACATATAAAAACAATCATTTCTGAAAAGGAACAACATGAAAAAAATTTTTTTAAGTTCAATCAAGTGAAATTTGGGCTCAGTCATTTTCTGAACACAAGTTTCAACTGATGTTTCATTTCTTATTATTTTCTCTGACTTATTTGGACTTCTCTGTTGGTCCAGTGGCTATGACTCTGTGTTCCCAATGCAGGGGGTCCAGGTTCGATCCCTGGTCAGGAAACTAGATCTCATCTGCTGCAGCTAAGAATTTGCTGATTTATTCAACTTGAAGTTAATCCATATAAAGTAAAATTTCTTTACTCTCTTACATTATCTTTCACTTTGACTTGGAGTTAGGTAGTCAAAATACCACTTTTTAAAAAATTTCAGATGCAAATGGAAAAATCTGAGGTATGAGAGATATTAAAGGTTGTTTTCAAAACCGACCCTGTCGTTCATTCACCAATTCCTTCTTCAGCAAAAATGTACTGGGTCCCTTCCAGATGCCAAGCACTTGTTTGGGCATACAGCAGACACTGTCCATTGCTTACCCAACAACCACTTCACTCTTCCCTGCCAAGGGAACTGTGATTTGTTGAACTACAAGAGATCTTTTGATTTCAGAGCATGCAGGTTGCCAACTCCAGGGGGATAAATCATCACTGGTCTAAACTAGTAAAAATGTTATGCCCATGGACACTAGTTGTTCTGAGAACAGACCATGTTACCCAGTTCTGACTAATCTCTTGTAAAGGAATACAGCTGATCCTCATTACTCATGGATTCTTTACTAGAAAATCTGCCGACTCACTAAAATTTATTTATAACTCCAAATCAATACCTGCAGCATTTTTGCAGTCATTTGTCAATATGTGCAGAGAGGGAAAAAATTTGAGTCACCCAATGCACATGTTCCCAGCTAAGGTCAGCTTTCTTGTTTCAGCTCTCATACTGTAAACAGGTACCCTTTGTATGGTCTATCTAGTGCCACACTTCTCTTATTTTTTTTCACTTTTCATTGGTGTTTTTGCTATTTTAAATGGCCAGCTAGCATAGTACTGCGATGCTATCTAGTATCCTAAGCACAGGAAGCGATGATGTATCTTACCCAGGAAATATGTGTGTTAGATAAGCTTCATTCAGGAATGAGTTATATAGTACTGCTGGCGATGAGTGCAATGTTAGTGAATCAACAATATACATTAAATAATATGTCTTTAAACAGAAACACATACAAAATAGGGTTATATATTGATTGTTGATTAAAATATGCCCAGCGATTTATAGGAACCTAACTCTGACTATCATCTAGGAGCAATGATTCAGTTTTGGCTAATTTAGTGCTTGTGGTAAATAAAAAGAATCAACTGTATTTCTAATGAGAGGCATTTTGCCCATTTCAACTTTCTGAGCACAAGAAACAATAAGAGAATGAATACTATCAGACAGAAAGGGCCTGATAACATCCAACCGCCAGCAGCTACCAACATCCAGACTTTGATAAGAAAATAAGTTCCTATTTGTTTAATCCGTTACAGTGGAAGTATCTATACAAAGATACAATTAAATGATGCTTCTTTATCAATAAGCACACGGTACTCTTGAAATAAAACAACAAACATGCTCTACATTCTGAAAAACCAAGTCTTATTAAAGGTGCTTATCGTGCATCTAGTCAAACGGAGCAGCTTCTGTTTGGTACGACTTTTATTTCTACCTTGCTTCCCTGGTGACTCAAGTGGTAACGAATCTGCCTGCAATGCAGGAGACCCCCGTTCAATCCCTGGGTTGGAAAGATCCCCTGGAGAAGAGAATGGCAGCCCACTTCAGTATTCTTGCCTGGAGAATTCCATGGACAGAGGAGCCTGGAGGCTATACTCCATGGCTCGTCAAAGAGTCTGACACAACTGAGTGGCTAACATTTCAAGATGAAGGTCAACAAATTTGTAATATTATGAACTGATATTTAATTTTTAATAAACTTTGCATCTATTTTTATTGTGTACTTATAAATAGAAAAATACAGTCTCAAAAACATTTTGACACATAAGGTAAGGAATATTGAGAAATATGGGTGAATGTGTGTATGTGTATGTGTACATATATAAAGATACATCACAATATATTTTACCATTCCACATTGATAGAATTGGTATCATATCTATACTGATGGACATTTGGGTTTATTATTTTATCCTTATAAACAATACTATGGTGAACACTTGTATTGTACATATATACAATGATTTTCAAAACTATTTTGGACTTAACATATACACACAACTACATAATTAACAAGAACCTACCGTACAGCACAGAAAACTCTACTCAATAATCTGTAATAACCTCTATGGGAAAAGAATCTGAAAGGGAAGTGATATATGTATACATATAACTGAATCATTTGCCATACACCTGAAATGAACACAACACTGTAAATCAACTATACTCCAATATATAATACAAATTCAATGTAAAAAATAAATAAATAAATAAATACAAAAAAAAAAAAAAAGTCATATGGCCTGAAACTGAATTTTCAGTTTACTTTCTCTAAACCATTGAACTAAAGTGGGAATAATAATAACAGCAAAATTACATGGCTATAACAATAATTAAATAAAATATGGGAAAAACTTATTGTGCCTGGTTTATAGGAAGTGCTCCTTATAATCATCACCNAGCAATGATGTATCTTACCCAGGAAATATGTGTATTAGATAAGCTTCATTCAGGAATGAGTTATATAGTACTGCTGGCGATGAGTGCAATGCTAGTGAATCAACAATATACATTAAATAATATGTCTTTAAACAGAAACACATATAAAATAGGGTTATATATTGATTGTTGATTAAAATATGCCCAGCGATTTATAGGAACCTAACTCTGACTATCATCTAGGAGCAATGATTCAGTTTTGGCTAATTTAGTGCTTGTGGTAAATAAAAAGAATCAACTATATTTCTAATGAGAGGCATTTTGCCCATTTCAACTTTCTGAGCACAAGAAACAATAAGAGAATAAATACTATCAGACAGAAAGTCCCTGATAACATCCAACCGCCAGCAGCTACCAACATCCAGACTTTGATAAAAAACATATAAAAAAACATATAAAAAGTTTAACTTTATAGAAATTAAGAATTTTATAAAACCTTGAATGTTTATAAATCCTTGGAATATTTTTCCCAATGATTTTCAAGTCCTTCATATATCTAACTATGAAAAATTACTGAAAAGTATAATAGTAATATAAGTAGAAGTTATTTACTGAAATATTCACGGATATAATGAGCAACCACACATAAATACACTAATAATGAAACCAGTGCTTCTGGTACACATTAGTTTTAAACATTCTTGACAGTCAACATCCAACCCAAATAAGTAGAAAACTTTTACATATCTTTCTCTTATCTCCAAAAAAAAAAACAGAAATAATACAATGGCATGAAATACTTCTATCTTTCTACAAAGATTATAAGAAAGGTTGAGAAAATCTTAACACATCCACTCCCCTCTCCTTTTCACTCATTAAGTGAGTAGTAAAAAGTTTTCTAACACTGAAAAGATAATTAATTCTTTTCAGGTAAGCTGACTCATTTTACTAAAAAGCAATCTTCCTATTTATAGCTCAGTTATAATCATCTTTGGACGATGGAAATTTATAACTGATCAACCCTGACTAAAATTAAAGAATCCCAATGCCAATAAATTATAACATTTATTTTCCCCTGGAGGGAATGAGAAAGAAAACAATTTTTGAAATGTCATTATTCAAATGGCTTTTTAAAGCCATGTGATATTTACATGGTAAATTTTAATTATCTTTTTTTCTGATAAAAGGATCTTTTGAAAGATGAATTCTTCCTATTGTTACTGCTCTTTATTTTACTGGGCCCATAAACATCAGTAAGAACTGTTTTGTACAATGGACTGTGGTAGGTTCTGTAGAAATAGGGGTCATAGTAAGATACATTTCTTACTTTCAAGAACTTCTGATGCTACAGCAGAAACAGCGAAGAGAACAGCAACAATGTTTAGCATCCCGCCTGTTATGTGGAATCGGTACCAGGCTAGCCATCTGTAAGACAGAAGGAGGTGGAGAGGGGAACCCAGATACTGAAGCAACAGAAGTAATGGTTATTGGTCAACACAGGTTCTGGAGTATGGCCACAGGAAGAGGTGGCTAAACTGGGATAAAGGGAAAGACAATAAGAAATAGGGGTGACGAGGCCAGGTGTTGGGTGGATACTCACTACACCAAGAATGACACAAAGAGTAATGATGAAGAAAGAAAAAGTGAGTCATGAGTGTAAAGTAGTAAATGGAAGGTGAGGTGATGGGGATATAAAGGCAAATGCTTCAAAGGACCTGGTAACTTCGAAGGAGAAGAGACATGATCTTTAAAAGCAAAACCAATACGGTATTGTAAAGTAAAGTAAAAATAAAATTAAAAAAAAAATTAATTTAAAAAATAAAATATTACTGAATTAAAAAAATAAAATATTACTGAATTAAAAAAATAAAAGCAGCAATGGGAGCAAGAAAGACATGCAGTTTCTTTAGATACCAAGGTACATAGGATATGAGAAAAAGCAGCCACTAGCTGAAAGGACAGGAAGCACTGTCCTTACGAGGCAGTCAGATTTCACTTAGAGCAACAAGAAGAGAACATTCAGAGAAGACCTTCAGGATATTGCCTGAAGTTTTGCTGATGATAAAGCACGTTCCAGGTGACAGAGAAGAAAGGATAGGGGAAACAATGTTAAGAAAGGGTAAAGAATTAGTGAGATTAATATAGACAAGAACCATTTGTAGCTACAAGTCCAGTATTGATGGATAACTTTGGATATTAGCTGACTTCAGAGGCCACACTCATTTTACCTACATTCTACTCTTAAAATAGCCTTGATGCAAAATGACAAAATGTTTTAGTCAAAACGTGTAACAAATATCCCAGAAAACTCAAGATTAGAAACAAAGAGTTGTCAGAACAGAACTCATTAAAAATGATCAATGAAATCAAAACTACAGAACGGGTAAGAATTTGCTGGGTTAATGAGGTTATAAGGCGACCTCGGCACTGCAGACGATGGGAACAGCACTTAAGATGCACAGATGTCAGCTAGAGGGCAGTCCTTGTGGCTGAATCGCATGATACAGCAAGAGATAAAGTTGTCAAAATATGAAGGGGCCAGTCATGAATAAAACCTATAAACTGGAAAGGCACAGGGTAAGGGAAAGCTTGGTGGTAGTAAAATTAATTTCAAAACAGATGTGGTTGTATCTAGAAAATTCAATGTTACAGTGGCTTGACCACATAGAGTTCTATTGTTTCTCTCATGTAAACAAAGGCAGGAAATTGGGATGCTCAGAAACATCCATGTTGACCAGGCATCCAGCTCCCTCGAATAGTTACTGGTGAGACCAAGATGCTACTAGAGCACCAAACAGTGTATCCAACTCCAGGCAGCAAGAAGAAGTAAAAGCAAGAGACCAACACAATCCCCCTCAGTAAACTGGGAGGGATTGGGGGCAGGAGGAGAAGGGGGCGACAGAGGATGAGAGGCTGCATGGCATCACTGACTCGATGGACGTGAGTCTGAGTGAACTCCGGGAACTGGTGATGGACAGGGAGGCCTGGCGTGCTGCGATTCATGGGGTGGCAAAGAGTCGGACACGACTGAGCGACTGAACTGAACTGAACTAAAGCTCCCTCCAAAAAGCCATCCTGGAAATCACACACAATGTTTCTTTACATCTCATTGGCCACATTAAGTCACATGGCCACATCTAACTGCATGGAAGATAGGAACATACAATTCTTTAGCTGGAAACTGAGATAGGCAGAAGTTCAGTAGCTTTCTATTGTCACATGCCAGGCACTGACTTCATCTGACTCCACAACCTACACTTAGCCACTGTGCCACTGCCTACGATCGAGTTTCTTCAGTCAGGCAAGAGGCATCAAGACCTGAATCAAGGCAGGGAAAGTGAAAACAGGTGGAAGAAGTGGCTTCAAAAAATAATAAAGAGCTACTTTGGAAAACAATCTAGCAATTCCTCAAAAGTTCAAACATAGAGTTTACTCAGCAATTCCACTCCTAGATACACAGATAAAAGTAATGAAAACTGCACCACACAAAACTTTGTACATGAATGCTCATACCAGTACTATTCATGACATTTCCAAAGTGAAAAGAAACAAATGTCAACCAACTGATAAGTGGATAAAGTGTGACACAGACATGCAATGGACTATTATTCAGCCATAAAAAAGAAATAAAGTACTGCTAGGCCACAGCATGGAGGAACCTTGAAAAATAATGCTAACTGAAAGGAGTCAGTCACAAAAGATCACATATTGCATGATTCTGTTGATACAAATATTCAGAATAGTCAAATCTATAAAGGAAGAAAGCAGACTAATGGTTGCAAAGGGCTGGGGTGGGAGCACTGGAGGAAGGGGGAAGTGAGAAATACCTCTAAGAATTTCTTTTGGAGTGACTAAATCTGGTGCCATCACTTCATGGGAAATAGATGGGGAAACAGTGGAAACAGTGTCAGACTTTATTTTTTTGGGCTCCAAAATCACTGCAGATGGTGACTGCAGCCATGAAATTAGAAGATGCTTACTCCTTGGAAGGAAAGTTATGACCAACCTAGATAGCATATTCAAAAGCAGAGACATTACTTTGCCAACTAAGGTCCGTCTAGTAAAGGCTATGGTTTTTCCTGTGGTCATGTATGGATGTGAGAGTTGGACTGTGAAGAAAGCTGAGTGCCGAAGAATTGATGCTTTTAAACTGTGGTGTTGGAGAAGACTCCTGAGAGTCCCTTGGACTGCAAGGAGATCCAACCAGTCCATTCTGAAGGAGATCAACTCTGGGATTTCTTTGGAAGGAATGATGCTAAAGCTGAAACTCCAGTACTTTGGCCACCTCATGAGAAGAGCTGACTCATTGGAAAAGACTCTGATGCTGGGAGGGATTGGGGGCAGGAGGAGAAGGGGACGACCGAGGATGAGATGGCTGGATGGCATCTCGGACTCGATGGACGTGAGTCTGAGTAAACTCTGGGAGATGGTGATGGCAGGGAGGCCTGGCGTGCTGCAATTCACGGGGTCGCAAAGAGTTGGACACAACTGAGCGACTGAACTGAACTGAACTGAACCTATATGCTTTAAATGAGTAAATGTACTGTGTGGTACAGTGTGTGAATATCTCAATAAAACTGTTACAGGGAGATTAAAAAAAGATAACCAAGAGATGATATAATTTGACCCCTCTGATTAGTTCAGCTCTATTCTAAAGTCTGAGAAGGAGAGATTGTTGGGGCAAAGAAAGCTCTTTACCTCTAACATGAACATGGCTCTGTCTTTCCTTTAGAAAACGAAAGCAGCAGAATGTCCACACAATGGCTCCATCTCACTGGGAGGATTCTAACCTCCCCACCCCCAGGCCTCACGTCCTGTCTGTCGTGGAAATGAGATAAGTCTGTCCTACCCTTCGCACTCGTTGAAACATTTCTCTCACCTTCTCCCTCCACACTACTAGAAAGCAGAGCAGACTTTATCTGGCATAAAGAATACACACAAAACAGAAGTTTATGGAGTCCCAAGAAAGGCTCTCAAAATAAAGAGTTTAAATCCAATCTGAATAAGATTTCTTAATTTTGTTAGAGACGAAAGCACAGAAAGTTAGTGAACCCAGGATACACTTATATGCAAAAGAAGATATTAAATAATTCACTTAAATTATTTAAGTACAATATAACAGACACAGTTGATAAACACCATCTCACTGATGAGATTAAAGATACTGTCTGGTAACAGAGTGGGGAAGAGAGACAAAGTATACTCTTCTGTAAAATACCATAGACAAACTGCAATCAAATCAAATAAGAAGACTTTCTCACACCATGAAGGAAGACCAGTGAACTCAGACTGATTGATAAATGCATTAAAGGGCAATAAGGATTTCCTTAAAAGATGAACTGCATCCGGTACATCTCTGTAACCTCATCAGTGTCTCCCACAGTGCGTTGCACATTTTACACATAAATATTTGCTAAACGAATATGTGCATTTACATAGAGAAGTACTTTCAACTAGACTGCCAAGACCAATAATGGTTGAGATCTTTAAAAGAAAACTGACAAATTTTTCCAAAATAATATTCCTGGAGGTCAAGAGGCAAATTTCAGATTGAATAGACAAATTTTAGTCTTTTGTGCTTCTCAAAACTTGTACTATTTCAAAAATAAAAGCAAAAAAAAAAAAAGATCTCCACCTTCATGCAGATATTTCAACAAACACAATACAAACACAAGCACCTTATGTTAAGTGCTTAGTTAAGGACAAACAAAATTCTCACCTGGTAACCATGCAAATTACTTAGCGTGTTCTAAGGGGAAAAAGTGTACACCATCATGCTTTTCCCATATTATTATTTATGCAGCAAGTCTGAAATTTTATGAAATAAGTTCAAAAGTGAAAACATGTGCCCATATAAAATAACACTTCTTTTTTAAAAGCCAATAACAGAAACACTAACAAAAATGAAAATTAGGGAATTATCATTTTTGTAAAAAAAAAAAAAAAAATTACATTCACTTTTCACTGACTCAATGGACATGAGTTTGAGCAAACTCCAGAAGATAGTGGCCAGGGAAGGCTGGCATACTGGCAGTCCACGGGGTCACAAAGAGCCAAACGTGACTGAGCGACTGAACAATGAAAACAAGGAATTCCTTATATTCACTTTTCAAAAAGACTTACTGAAGTATTCTATTAAATGGGACTGGCTGCTACACTTAAATTATTAGATTCATTAAGTTTTACTTGCACTTGTCATGCCAAGCCTATGTCTCCAAGCTAAGATGTAAGTCTGCCTCTACATATATCATAAACATAAGTAAAGTTCCTGACATTCTTAATTCAGAGGTCAATTAAAAGAATGGGTCCAGCCTCTCCTCAAATGAGGTGCCCCTTCTCTTCTAAGGGGTGGGGTCATACAGATGGAAGGCAAAAGGACCTTACAGGCATGAAAGATCCTTAAGGAATCACTAACCTAGCTTCTGTCTTCACAGTAAGACCTACCCGCTGGGAGGACATCTGAATGACAGGAGATTTCCACCATCACTGAAAGAAGCCTTCTTGATAATATCCTCCTCCCAAAATGATAGAAGGTGACAACTGCTAGTACCAGAAGCCTGGTTTCACTTGGGAGCTTAACAGTATCCCACAACTATGGAATCTGAACCTGCACCTTAAAAATACCTTTAGGTAATTCATATTGCCTTCATAGTAGAAAAGCACTACTCTAACCTGAAAAAAAATGGTCATATCTGAAATGGAATTGCAAATAATTACTTTGAATATTAAGCCTGTTTGCTTTTAAAATGTATAATCTTTGAAATGGCAAGCAGCAAAATCTAACATATCATATGAAATAAAAGCTGTCATGATGCTGCTTTTTAGAAGACGGTCAATGTATTAAACTGATTCATCCCTAGCCTATAATATTTAGGACAGAATACACACACACATACACACACACACACACACAACATATAATATTACATCATATTAAATACAGTCCAAAAGAAGCTAATCAGGAGAAATACAGAGTTGTAATCAATTACTAAACCATTTGTCTTCCCAGGTAGCCGAGTGGTAAAGAATCTGCTTGCCAATGCAGGAGACACAAGAGACGCAGGTTCTATCCCTGGGTCAGAAGATCCCCTGGAGAAGGAAATGGCAACTCACTCTAATATTCTTGCCTGGGAAATTCCATGGACAGAGGAACCTGGTGGGCTCCAGTCCATGGGGGTATCAAAGAGTTGAACACTATGGATCATGCATAAGCACTAAACCAATTATGCAACCATTTGAAAATTTTAAATTGGTAGCCATCATTTTATGCCAATGTATTTGAGAAAACACTGATAAAGGAAGGTCTAATTTATTTCAGCAACATGAAGCTTCAAATTTAAAACATCTAGTGAAGCATGCAATATAGGATTAACAATTATTGGTAAAGGTGACAGGATACCGTTACAGTGGGCCTAAAAGGCACCCAAACTAAAAGAACAGAGGTAAAAAAATGCTATCAGGAATAGGAGGAGACTTCATGATCAGGGGAAAGTCAAAAAAGCAAAAGTGAGATCTAAAGCATTCCTAGGACTATACACAGCATGTGAAATAATTACTATTTTCTTAATAAGTTGCTATTCCTAAAAAATTCAAATTGATTTTAAAGGCCACAATTTCCCTGCAATGGAGCAATTTTGAAATGAGAGTGATGAGAAAAATAGAAAATGCAAATTAAACAAGGAGAGTTGAGAGACCAGGGCTTTGTGAACAAGGCTGAGACTATTCCACTGACTTCATGTGATGAAGCGCATTAACAGGGAGCTGACATGACTGCAAAATGTCCAAGTATTCTATCAAGCTGAATGGGTCTTATTGCAGCTCAGTTGCAGAAACAAAAGGTACACAGAGAGATAGCTGTGCTTTGAATTGTGAAAAGTGTTAGTCGCTCAGTCATGTTCGACTCTGCAACTCCCTGAACTGTTACAAACCAGGCTCCTCTGTCCATAGAATTCTCGAGGCAAGAATACTGGAATGGGTAGCCATTCCCTTTACCAGGGGATCTTCCTGACCCAGGGATCAAACCCAGGTCTCCTGCATTGTAGGCAGATTCTTGACTGCATGAACCACCAGGGAAGCCCAGTGTTTTCAATTAACCTATAATAAAAGGCTGACTATGGGCTTCCCTGGGGCTTCCCTAGTGGCTCACATGGTAAAGTGTCTGTCTGCAATGCAGGAGACCTGGGTTCGATCCCTGGGTTGAGAAGAACCCCTGTAGAAGGAAATGGCAGCCTACTCCAGTATTCTTGCCTAAAAAATCCCATGGACCGCAGAGCCTGGTAGGCTACCGTCCATGGGGCCGCAAAGAGTCGGACACAACTGAGCAACTGCACTTTCACGGGCTTCCCTGATGGCTCAGAGGTAAAGAATCCACCTATAATGCAGGAGATGCAAGAGATGCAGGTTCGATCCCTAGGGTCGAGAAGATCTCCATGGGAAATCCCATGGAGACGAGCCTGGTGGGCTACAGTCCATTGATTTGCAAAGAGTCTGACACAACTTTAGCAACTAAACAACAATTCTGAAGCAATATTATGACATGAAAATACTCAAGAAAACTACCTTGAAAGATATATCAACTTTCAGATATTTCTTCTCCCATGCTATACTGTTTTAACTTCGTGTTATTTTTATAACAAATTTTGGAGCACTTTTAGGATGACAGCAAAGTTGAGAAGAAGGTACAGAGATCACCCATTCACTCCGTGCCCTCCACACATTCATAGCCACTCCCATATCATCACGCCCTCCACACCACATTTGTTACAATCAGTGAACCTACATGCATGATACGTTAAAAGCCCCTAAAGTCTACGGTTTACATTAGGGTTTACTTTTGTTGCTGTACATTTTCTGAGCTTTCATAAATGTACATTAACATATATCTATCATTAAAGCATCAGGCAGAATATTTTCACGACCCTAAAAATCCTGGGCTCCACCTATTCATCCCTCCCCTCAACTCAACCCATAGCAACCATGGGTCTTTTTCTGCCTCCACAGGTTTCCCTTTTCTGGAATGTGATATAACTGGAGTTGTACCGTACAGACAGACTTAACAGATTATCTTCTTTCATTTAGCAATATGCATTTAAGTACCTTCATGTCTTTCATGGCTTCATAGAGCATTCCATTTTAGCAGTGAGTAATATTCTTTCCTCAGCCATATCCAGTAGATATTAGCAGATAGTAATATTAGTAGATATTAAAGAAATGAATCATTTCTGTTACAGCATTTTTTTTTATTTCTAGCATTTCTTCTGGTTTCTTTTTTAGGATTTCTGTCTCTCTGCTAGTATTGTCCATCTGTTTTTATATACTGTCTACTTCATCCATAAGAACCCTTAGCATATCCATCACAGCTGTTTTAAATTCCCAGTCTGGTAATTCCAATATCTCTGTTATATATGGTTCTGACACTTCTTTCTCTTCAAACTGTGTTTGTCCCCTTTTGGTATGCCTTGTGATTTTTTTCTTTTTGATAGCTGGATATGATGTCCTGGGTAAAAGGAACTGCTGTAAATAGACCTTTAATAATGAAGTAGTGAGTCGTAGGGCAAAAAGTTGTAGGACAAAATCACTCTCGTGATTAGGCTTCTGCCTTTTAATGAGCCAGTGCTTCTGGACTGTGAACATCACAAGTGCATCACAAGTGTTTTCTTGGGGTTCTTTTCTTCGTTTTGTTTTTGGGGTTTGTTTTTTGGGTCTCTTTATGAGAGACAATGGCTAGAGTGGACTGGAGTTGTATATTTCCCTCTTCCCACACGGAAGGCAGAGAGGAGGTTAGTATTTCCCATCTACTAGAGCTGACTGGAGCGGGTATTTCCCTTCCTCCAGGTCCATGAGGCTCCAGTGACACTCCAGCAGGTTAGGATATGATAAACTAATTTCTTCTGAGGGAAGCATTGTCAGGAAGCACAAAGTGCTCTGGTGTTTTTCAGAATGGCTCCTCTTCCCCTCCCCCTGCCAGAAGCATGAGGGAATTTTTCTCCAACATGGTCAAGCTCCCAGAGGTAAAATTCAAAAAGTATGGGCTGCCTCCTGTGACTAGGTTCCCCTGAAGTTTTTAATCCTCAGATTAAAAAGAGCCTAATATTGTAAGTCAACTATATATCAATAAAAAATTAATTTTAAAAAGCCATTCAACAAGACCACTAAGATTATAGTCATATTTTATGCTATAATTTTCATCATTGCCTTTTTTCCCCTTTATTTTTTTTTTTTTTAGAAATAAAAGGCAAAGAAACTCCTCTGTGTGACTCCATGGACTGTAGCCTATTGGGCTCCTCTGTCCATGGAATTGTCCAGGCGAGAATACTCGAGTATTCGAGTGGGTAGCCATTCCTGTGGCCAGGCCATCTTTCCAACCCAGGGATTAAATTTGGGTCTCCTGCATTGTAGGCAGATTCTTTACCATCTGAGCCACCAGGGAAGCCCATATTTAAGGTACACAATCTCAGTGGTAAAGAATCTGCAGTGCAGGAGATGCGGGTTCAATCCCTGGGACGGAAGATCCCGGGGAGAAGGAAATGGCAACCCATGCCAGTATTCTTGCCTGGAGAATCCCATGGACAGAGGAGCCTGATGGGCTACATACAGTCCATGGGGTCACAAAGAGTCAGACACGACTGAGCGGCTAACACTTTCACACTTTCAATCCTAAAAATGGTTCAGTTCCTGAGTGACTAAACTTATGTCATCAGTTTAAGAAGTCATTCATTGATGTATTCATTTAACAATTATACATTAAGCCAGATACTATTTTGGCAGTGAGAAATAAGCACCGAACATTACAAAAACAGTACCTGCCTTCACAAAGCTTAGTCTTCAGCTGTAAAATAATTTAACAAGGCAACTAAAATACAGTATGTCAAGTGGTTTTTTTTAATAACTAAGTTTTGCAACTACACCAGAAATGACTTGCACTTCAAGTTTTCATTTCAGATCCATTTGCTAAAAGACCTTAAGCTATTTAGACCACTTTAAGAAACAATAACATGGTTGACAACATGAAATAGTTGTGCTATTTTATGACCTCGAAAGATTGAAGGCAGGAAGAGAAGGGGATGACAGAGAATGAGATGGTTGGATGGCATCACCGACTCAATGGACGTCGGTGTGAGCAAGCTCTGGGAGCTGGTGATGGACAGGGAAGCCCAGCATGGTCAGTCCATGAGGTCACAGAGAGTCGGACATGACTGAGCGACCAACTGAACTGATGACTTCTAATGTTGACACAGTACAAATTCCTAGCCACTCTCAAATTCTTGCTACTCTCAGGCTACTGCAGTTTAGATGGAAAACTTAAGATTAAAAAAAAAAAAAAACAGGCAAAAGAAACAAAATGAAAAATACTAGCCATGCAATAAAAAAATAATACACTTTAATTTTATTCAGTTAATTATCCTGGGCAGAAAAGGAAAAACCAACTATGAATTACATGGTATCTGTGAGTGTATTCTTTGGGAAATATTGAAAAATGAAAACATTCACATGAAAAGAAATGGCCTTATATACACCATTGCCTTTTTTTCAGAAACTGAAATTCATATATGTCACAAAATTCCCTTTTGATTTACAAATATCATTTGTAAATCAAAAGAAACTGGTAATATTCAATGAATATGGTACTAGGTTTTTTTTCTTTTTTTAATGCTTAGGGCAGCTGAATGTCAATATCACAGTATCTTAAGACCAACTTCCTTAGATTAATTCAGTGATCATTTTCAAAGCAAAGCTTTCTTTCAGAGCTAAAAAAAGAAAATATTTCTAGGTAACCAAAAAGAGTCATTAAAATGGAAAACACTGATAATATTAAACTCTAAAAATAATGTATGTAATAACCGTATAAAGTTTTAAAACATCCCAGTAACAATGTTTTAAAGCTCAGAAACTCAAATATTATTTTAAGATTACTATTATAATCCATTCTACCCTAGGATAAAATAACCTCTCTAAACGGTATATACTACCTTCATCCATCCTTTCTTTTCCTAAAGGAATGGCAAAAACAGAAATGCAGTATTTTTATTTCAGTCATAGGAACATTAGTTCAATATATATGGAATTAAAATTCTAAATACAGTAAATAACAAAATACAGGTATTTTTTCATCCTACTGAGTAAATTCAAGATATTTGCTAACTATCTATTCTCCAAATTTATGAATTACTATAGTAAAATGTGAAGCAAAACTGTTCAAAATCAGTTACACTCAGTCTTGATGTGCTAAAATGATTAACAACACCATCTTAAAGATAATCCCACATCTGAAACACGTGATATCACCATGATTTCAGGGAACAAATCCTTCTATCCATCAAAGTAAATGGAAGGTTAGAGAGGTTAATAGAGACAGAGTGTCTGTAATAGACTTCTGCATTTCATCTCCACTCAATATACTCCAATGATCATTGAGCTATTTGTAATGTTCTTATGAATCAATGCTCCTTTTACATTCCAGATAGAAGCTAGAAGCCACTGTGTGAAGCAATAAAGCTCACCTTTGCAAATCCTCATCAAGCTGATCGGATGATTAAATCTATGTGAGGCTTCATAAACAATTGAAGTGCAGGCACAACTTTAATTAAAAACTCAAATGGCACTGCTAAACACCTAAATAAAACATGAACAAGTACAACAGCCACCTGCAAAGAGCAGTGGCAATTTCCAGCCTCTGTTTACCAAAGAGATTTTTCTCTATTCAGATGCACAGTCACCTTGGCTGTGTGATCCCTGGGATGGCAGTAGCAGTCAATAATTTAAAATCATGGAAATAAATGTTGAATATATACTTACACTTTACTACGAATTGCACAGTAGCCATCAAAAATTGCTACAGACCGAAAAAAACAAAGTGCTCTCGTATGCTAGGACAGCGCCCAGTTCTCTTTAATTCATTTTATGTATTCACTTAGTTTATTTGGCTGCGCCAGGTCTTAGTTGCAGCACATGGGATCTAGTTCCCTGACCAGGGATCAAACTTGAGTTGCCACCACAAAGGCTTAGCCACTAAACCTCCAGGGAAGTCCCTGGCACCCAATTCTATCCTAACTTTTCATAAAAACTTACCATTGGGGGAAAAAAAACCCAAAAGCTCATATGGTACACTGCTGATAAACAGGGTCAATTTATTCTTCACTCTGACTGAGTGGCTGATGAAGGGTCATCCTGGGATGACATGACTTTTTGGTTCATCCCTGACAGAAGGGAAATTTCTGGAAGATTAAGACCACAGAGCTGATTGGATACGTCACTGTCCAAGTCAGAAGGCAGAGTCAGAAAGATCTGTGCTGGAGAGCAATACGCAGAGCCTGGAGTAGAAAGTCCCTTTTGCTTTCTTTTAGTAGTCTACCTTGAAGTCAAATTTCCTGGGGCTAGGCTAACCTTGTTGTTTTCAGTGACAGAGTCTGACAGTATACTGTTATATACTTCATTGTTATATACTTCGTCTCCTCTCAGGGTCATATAATCCTGACTGTTCTAGTCAGCCCTATGTAGAGAAAACACGAAGGACTGAAGTCAGAAAGCACTCAGGCTGAACATTTAGCTCCATCTCTTATGAGCTGTGTGATCTTGGAAAAGTTGGTTTTCCTCTGTATAGCTCCATTTCTTCACTTACTAAATGAAGATAATAAAATTTCTCACGTGACTGTTTTGAGAAGTAAATGAGATGGCATATGTGACAGTTCAGATACCCAAAAAATAAAATATGTTAGTTCCCAACTCTTCTCCTTATCTTAAATATATCCTTCATTCCAGACTGCTCTTCCTACTGTTCTCTCCTTCTCAGAGGTAGATAACCCATGCCCTATCCTTGCTACCTCCCAACAATAACACAACAGAAAGTATAATCAACTGAAAGAACATTTAACCAGGAAAACAACCCAGAAGTTCACTGACAGGAGAATGAATGAAGTGTGATATAATCTATACAGTGGACTATCATGCAGCCATGAAAATGAGTGGACTACAGCTACATGCAGTAACAGATGAATCTTGAAATTGTAATGCTGAATACCCAAAATATCCCATAATATACATTCAGCAATGATACCACTTGATAGCACTCAAGAAATAAGAAATATCTGGGTTTAAGCATATATACATTTGTACTAAGCACAGAAACATCTCAGATACCCCGATTCATAGTCAGTGTTTTCACAGAAATTTATTTCTGTTTGAATACACACTTAAGTTGGAATGTATACTACAACATTTATGGACACACTGAACAAAGGCAACATTCTTCTGTTCCAATACTGTAGATTTTCTTTAAAATGAAGCCAGCAACATAGACCACCTTTCATTTCAGTTCAGTTCAGTTCAGTCGCTCAGTTGTGTTTGACTCTTTGCGACCCCATGAATCGCAGCACGCCAGGCCTCCCTGTCCATCACCATCTCCCGGAGTTCACTCAGACTCACGTCCATCGAGTCCGTGATGCCATCCAGCCATCTCATCCTCGGTCGTCCCCTTCTCCTCCTGCCCCCAATCCCTCCCAGCATCAGAGTCTTTTCCAATGAGTCAACTCTTCGCATGAGGTGGCCAAAGTACTGGAGTTTCAGCTTTAGCATCATTCCTTCCAAAGAAATCCCAGGGTTGATCTCCTTCAGAATGGACTGGTTGGATCTCCTTGCAGTCCAAGGGACTCTCAAGAGTCTTCTCCAACACCACAGTTCAAAAGCATCGATTCTTCGGCGCTCAGCTTTCTTCACAGTCCAACTTTCACATCCATACATGACCACAGGAAAAACCATAGCCTTGACTAGGCGGACCTTAGTCGGCAAAGTAATGTCTCTGCTTTTGAATATACTATCCAGGTTGGTCATAACTTTTCTTCCAAGGAGTAAGCGTCTTTTAATTTCATGGCTGCAGTCACCATCTGCAGTGATTTTGGAGCCCAAAAAAATAAAGTCTGACACTGTTTCCACTGTTTCCCCATCTATTTCCCATGAAGTGATGGGACCGGATGCCATGATCTTCGTTTTCTGAATGTTGAGCTTTAAGCCAACTTTTTCGCTCTCCTCCTTCACTTTCATCAAGAGGCTTTTTAGCTCCTCCTCACTTTCTGCCATAAGGGTGGTGTCATCAGCATATCTGAGGTTATTGATATTTCTCCCGGCAATCTTGATTCCAGCTTGTGTTTCTTCCAGTCCAGCGTTTCTCATGATGTACTCTGCATATAAGTTAAATAAGCAGGGAGACAATATACAGCCTTGACGTACTCCTTTTCCTATTTGGAACCAGTCTGTTGTTCCATGTCCAGTTCTAACTGTTGCTTCCTGACCTGCATACAGATTTCTCAAGAGGCAGGTTAGGTGGTCTGGTATTCCCATCTCTTTCAGAATTTTCCACAGTTTATTGTGATCCACACAGTCAAAGGCTTTGGCATAGTCAATAAAGCAGAAATAGATGTTTTTCTGGAACTCTCTTGCTTTTTCCATGATCCAGCGGATGTTGGCAATTTGATCTCTGGTTCCTCTGCCTGTTCTAAAACCAGCTTGAACATCAGGGAGTTCACGGTTCACATATTGCTGAAGCCTGGCTTGGAGAATTTTGAGCATTACTTTACTAGCGTGTGAGATGAGTGCAATTGTGCGGTAGTTTGAGCATTCTTTGGCATTGCCTTTCTTTGGAATTGGAATGAAAACTGACCTTTTCCAGTCCTGTGGCCACTGCTGAGTTTTCCAAATTTGCTGGCATATTGAGTGCAGCACTTTCACAGCATCATCTTCCAGGATTTGAAACAGCTCAACGGGAATTCCATCACCTCCACTAGCTTTGTTCTTAGTGATGCTTTCTAAGGCCCACTTGACTTCACATTCCAAGATGTCTGGCTCTAGATTAGTGATCACATCCTCATGATTATCTGGGTCGTGAAGATCTTTTCTGTACAGTTCTTCTGTGTATTCTTGCCACCTCTTCTTAATATCTTCTGCTTCTGTTAGGTCCATACCATTTCTATCCTTTATCGAGCCCATCTTTGCATGAAATGTTCCCTTGGTATCTCCAATTCTCTTGAAGAGATCTCTAGTCTTTCCCATTCTGTTGTTTTCCTCTATCTCTTTGCATTGATTGCTGAAGAAGGCTTTCTTATCTCTTCTTGCTATTCTTTGGAACTCTGCATTCAGATGCTTATATCTTTTCTTTTCTCCTTTGCTTTTCGCCTCTCTTCTTTTCAGTGCTATTTGTAAGGCTTCTCCAGACAGCCATTTTGCTTTTTTGCATTTCTTTTCCATGGGGATGGTCTTGATCCCTGTCTCCTGTACAATGTCACGAACCTCATTCCATAGTTCATCAGGAACTCTGTCTATCAGATCTAGGCCCTTAAATCTATTTCTCACTTCCACTGTATAATCATAAGGGATTTGATTTAGGTCATACCTGAATGGTCTAGCGGTTTTCCCTACTTTCTTCAATTTAAGTCTGAATTTGGAAATAAGGAGTTCATGATCTGAGCCACAGTCAGCTCCTGGTCTTGTTTTTGTTGACTGTATAGAGCTTCTCCATCTTTGGCTGCAAAGAATATAATCAATCTGATTTCGGTGTTGACCATCTGGTGATGTCCATGTGTAGAGTCTTCTCTTGTGTTGCTGGAAGAGGGTGTTTGCTATGACCAGTGCATTTTCTTGGCAAAACTCTACTAGTCTTTGCCCTGCTTCATTCCGCATTCCAAGGCCAAATTTGCCTGTTACTCCTGGTGTTTCTTGACTTCCTACTTTAGCATTCCAGTCCCCTATAATGAAAAAGACATCTTTTTTGGGTGTTAGTTCTACAAGGTCTTGTAGGTCTTCATAAAACTGTTCAGCTTCAGCTTCTTCAGCATTACTGGTTGGGGCATAGACTTGGATAACTGTGATATTGAATGGTTTGCTTTGGAAACGAACAGAGATCATTCTGTCATTTTTGAGACTGCATCCAAGTACTGCATTTTGGACTCTTTTGTTGACCATGATGGCTACTCCATTTCTTCTGAGGGAATCCTGCCCGCAGTAGTAGATATAATGGTCATCTGAGTTAAATTCACCCATACATGAATTTAGATATACTGGTCATCTGAGTTAAATTCACCCATTCCAGTCCATTTTAGTTCACTGATTCCTAGAATGTCGACATTCACCCTTGCCATCTCTTGTTTGACCACTTCCAATTTCCAACCTTTCATTTACCTACCTTGAATTCAAATCACAATGATGGCTCTAAATGGAAATTTTTTTTGCTTTTTGTTAGAAAAGCTTTCCACATACTGTGGCAACCACAGCTGTTGAGGTCAGCAGCATCATGGCAACTATGAAAGGTCAGCAATTTAGCTCTTTCATATTGAGGTCTCAGCTGTAGATCCCATCTGTGCTGACTTCAGGCTGAAGGGAATAAATTTCTTCCAGCTTAAAAACTGAAACATATGCTGCAATAATTAAAGGTTTCTGGAGCCAGTTCAGCAGTGCCAGGGATGCTGAAGCTGAGGACCTGTGAACACAGCAGAGGACTTCCCATAGGGCACCCATCTGCTAAACAAAGGATACTTCCGAAGGCGTGGCACTAAGGTCCCCATGTCCAAAAAGGCAGAAAGAAACCAGTCCCACTCCCTCCATGTATGTTCTATACCTTATAACAGACTCCCTCCTACTGAAACAGAGGGTGGTGGTTTTGCAAGTCCAGCATTTTCTCTTTGCATCTCCTTTACTTACCTAGGCCTGCACTAATACTAGACACATGTGGCTATTCATATTTAATTAAAATTCAATAAAATTTTTTAATTAACTTCCTCAGTCACACTAGCTACATTTCAAGTGCTCAAGTACAACATATGACTACTGGATGGTTACCATACAGAACATTAAAGAAAGTACTTTTGAACAGTCCTGATCCAGACACTCATGCATATTTAAAACAAAACCAGGGCTTCCCTGGTAGCTGAGCAGTCAAGAATCCGCCTGCCAAAGCAGGAGACACAGGTTCGATCCCCGGACCAGGAAGATCCCACATGCTGCAGGGCAACTAAGCCTGCACACCACAACCGCTGGGCCGGTGTTCTAGAGCCAGGGAGTCGCAGCTAGCAAAGCCGCCCTGCTGGAGTCTGTGCTCTGCCAACAGGGAAAGCCACCGCGCACCACACCGAGAGAGGAGGCCCTGCTCACCGCGACTAGAGAGACCTGGGCAGCAACGAAGACCCAGCACAGCCAGAAGTCAACCGATAAATAATAAGTTATTCAAAACGAGACCTTCACCAGATTGCTGAATAGAAAGATCCTAGAGTCAGCCAGCAAATGTCACGGACAGTTACCTGAGGTTTTTCCAGGCTTCTCTTGGTACTGTCTGTATATGTCCATTCCATGCTTTAGTGGTGCCCAGTGATGAAAAAGAATGGACCCCTGGAGCTGCATGGGTGAGTCTGACTCTCTAAACTGTGACTCTCTGAATTACTCACCCTGTCTCATTTTCCTATATGTAAAAAGGAAGTCAATAGTAACAACTTCATAGATCTGTTTAAAAATTAAATGATACAATACTTATAAACCTATTAGTACCATGCTTCGTACATGTTAAAAGCTCTAAAATTGTTAGCTATTAACCATTATTATCATTGCCAAAAGGTAGAGAAAGGAAATAATATGATGAATTTTATCCATTAAAATCTATTTAGAGCTCTGGTGAAGATTCTCTATGAGAGAAAATCAAAATACATGATCTATTTCATTTTCTGCACTGTATATTTACAAATTAATCATTTCCTGTCTCACTTTTTAAAGGCCTGTTCACTGTTCTCACAAGTCTTGTGTACACACTGTGTGCATAGTGCTATGTGTCAAGAACTGCTCAAAGCACATAGCATGTGGCCACTAATGAAATCCTCACAGCAGTCCCACAAGGTAAGTAACTCGATGTACCTCTCCCCTTCCAGATGAGAAATCAGAAACACTGAGAGGTTCAGTAACCCATGCAAGATCATACAGCTTGGAAGTGGCAGTGACTGGATTGGAATGCAGGCAATCTGGATCCAGAGTTTCTGCTCGCAGTCATTATGCAATATTTCCCTACACGCTGAAAGTTTCCTTCCCAAACAAACAAAGCATTTCCAAGCTAGCTGTTAGGTAATATTATTAGAAACAGACAGCTTATTTAATGGGCTTGGCAATGACAGGGAAGGGGGAAGTCTCTTGGGATTTGGATGTGACCACAGCAGTAATCACTATCTGGACTTCTAACCCCCCTGGCAAATGTGGAAGGAAACAAACTCTGCTCAGGAGGGCTGGCAATGATCCCTGGGAGGTGTGGGAGCAAGCTGTGAGAGTGGATCGGATTTCACAATGAGTGGTAGGGCGGGAGGAACCACAAGCATTCACCCTGCAGGAGACAAGGGTGCTTACATCCCACAGTTCATGTCACAATCCCACGCAGCTTTCAGCTAGCACATTTCGGTCTAGAACCAAATTCCTTTTTATAAATGGGCAGAAGCAATCCTCGCGTTGTTTTAGTAATTTAACATGCTGAATTTTCCAGGATTGCTATTACTAGGTAAGCTAAAGAAAATTAATACTTTTTTGTCCAAAGCTTTACCAAGAGTTGCTCGACATTTCAGACGATGATGTCATGCTATTTGAATCACCAACTCAGTACATTTCTATCAGTCTTCATTAGAGCTGCATATTTACAGTAATTCTCCCATGAATTCTAATCATGCCTAAACATTCATACAAGGTAACATATACTATTTTATGATAACTTCCCATTTATTTCTTCTTTATTGTATTATGTGGGCATTATATTTGTATTCTGAAATAATGTGTATAAGTAGCTATCTTAGCTAAGATTTTTTTCCTTCAGGATAGTAAGTCGGTGTGTCTGTTTCCAAATACATGTTCACAAAAAGGGGACACAGTTCTGTCAAACAAGCTGGTGGTACACAGAATGGAGCCATGTGACACCCACCGTGCCGCTTCCCATCAGTATTTTACTGTCCTCAGAGCTCCATATCCCCTACACCAGCTCTCGGACTGCCCAGGATAAACAAAGCAAAAAATGAAACTTGCAAGTTCTCCATAGAGTCCTGGTCCCTCCCTATCCTAATCCCTACCCTGAAGCAAGTCTGGGGAAGAGAAACTACTATCCCTCCTCTTTCATTTGTTTTTTTAATTAAAAAAATTTTTTTTAATTTTATTTTTTATTATCACTGCCTTCCAGGCTGAGCCATCTTGGTTTGAATTTACCATTCTCAGCACATCCCCAAGAAGCTACAGAAAAGGCACATGACCTTAGATTGATCACCATCAAATCACCTCAAATTCCAGCATCTTTACCCACTAGGTAAGTAAGAATGACTTCACAATCCCTTGGATAGTTCCTCCAGCACTCTCCCAGCCTGCATATAGTTTACAGATATTGCTATTTCCATCACCAAACCAAAGACAAAACACAGGACTTATATTTCATTTCCCTGACCTACCAGGCATCTCTTTAGTTTCTTACCACGTAGCATCTAATGAAAGCAATTCTGTTGCCTATTTTTTTATTTTCTATTTATTCTTTAGACATAAAACCTTAAAGCTCTCTAATACTTGATCTCTTCTCAATGCCTTCTACTCGTTTCCTATACTTTAGCCAAAAAAATAGGGCAAGAATTAAATAAAAAAAGATCCCAGTAAAACAAAACAGATTGAATGACAACTACTTCACATGTGTTATAAAAGAACACTTGCTGAGTTTTATGAGAAGGGGGTGGAGAAGTAAAAGATTTTTTGAATTTGCATTCCTAAATGGAACTAAGAACTGGAGAGAAAGGGAGAAGAGAAGAACATAGCAGGCAGTTTTATAAGTTTGCTCTATACCAGACCTTCCAATCACCAGATCAGGAAGGTTACTGAACTTTTTAGTCTGAAGAAATCAACACAGAGAGGTTAGACAGTTTGCTAAAGATCTTGCATTAAAAAAAAAACAACAAACCTCCACTCTGACCGCCACCTCAGTGCTAGGATTATAAACCATGCTTGTCTAATTCAATTACACCTTTCTGTCTCTTGACAATAAGTGTTAAACTGGTGCTAACAACATACCAGGGACTGTGCTATTTCTTATTTAATCACCATAATAACCCAATGAGATAGGTACCAAATTTAGCCCCATTATGCAAATGGGAAAACTGAGGCTAGAGAAAATAAGTTAAGCTGCCCAAAACCACATAGGAAACAGCACAGCTCATATTCGAACCCCAGAATCCATGCCTCTCATCATAAGACTATACCCTCTGCAAAGACTAAAATTCACTAGGCAAAACTGAGTAAACAGCTAGTTTTCACCAGCCAAGATAACTAATGGAATTATAACAATTCTATTCCCAAAAGCGGAATTCCCAAGTGGCTCAGTGGTAAAGAATCTGCCTGCCAATGGAGGAGACACAGGTTCAGTCCCTGGGTAAGGAAGATCCCCTGGAGAAGGAAATGGCAACCCACACCAGTGTTCTTGCTTGGGAAATCCCATGGACAGAGGAGCCTGGGGTGCAATGGTCTGTGGGGTCAGGACTGAGTCACAGATACATTCATGAGGTTGGATTAGCAAATCAAAATGGGACTATTTAAGATGTACAAATGATTAAAATTCTTAAAAATCATAACCATTAACCTTAAGGATTAAATATCCTCTTTTGACGTGCTATTGTAAATACCAAACATGAAGTGATTAAAGAGATAACTCCCTTTAATAGCTCTTTATGCATGGAAAGGGAGTAGGTGAGATTTCATGGTGTAACACAGAAGTGTCTCCCTATGTCTACACCGTTGGAAATACTTTTTCTGCTTGGACCTCCAGGCTCCTCCTTGACCGTTTATCAGTCAGAGAGAAGTGGCTTCAAAACACAAAACAGAGTAGGCAATCTCTTGAGAGACTGAGGGCTGAGGCATCACACAATTTTATAAACAAGGCCAACAGTGAGAAATGTGAAGGATATACGAATATATTGGGGAAGAGCAAAAGAGTCTAAATAAACCATTTTTAAGGGCATTGAGGGATTGTTCTTAGAAAATATGTTAAGAAAAGCTAAAAACATTCTCCATTAAACTAACAAAGCCCTGACATAAGAATCGGATATCCCAACTCAGCTATGTGGACACAGAGAAAAATCCAGATAAGAAGAGAACCATTCCTCTTCTCCACATAGCTTAAGATTTAGAACAAATATGCTAGAAGAACTGATAGATTAATGTGTTCAGTTCAGTCGCACAGTATCCAACTTTTTGCAACCCCATGGACTGCAGCACACCAGGCTTCCCTGTCCATCACCAACTCCCAGAACTTGCTCAAACTTATGTCCATGGAGTCAGTGATGCCATCCAACCATCTCATCCTCTGTCATCCCATTCTTCTCTTGCCTTCAATCCTTCCCAGCATTAGGGTCNTTTGCAACCCCATGGACTGCAGCACACCAGGCTTCCCTGTCCATCACCAACTCCCAGAACTTGCTCAAACTTATGTCCATGGAGTCAGTGATGCCATCCAACCATCTCATCCTCTGTCATCCCATTCTTCTCTTGCCTTCAATCCTTCCCAGCATTAGGGTCTTTTCCAATGAGTCAGTTCTTCACATCAAGTGGCCAAAGTATAATGTGTGGTATCAGGTAAATACTTCTTATTGTCAACATTCTGAAGGCTTTCATGTATATACTCTATCTGTATCATATATATAGACAAAATACATTTATACATATATGTATAGTCTCATATACGTTCACATACATATGTTCACAGGTAGAAACACATATGTAAATGGAAACACATGTGTGGATCAAGTAAGCATAAATACTGGAGTCACATTTCTCAATCCATATTGGGCAAATCTGGTGAGCAGAAAGAGCATTTGTAACAAAATGCTGTTGTAATTTAAGGCTGACAACTTACGTTTAGGAATATTTTATATTATTCTAATGAGGATAATATCTAAAAGAAGATAAAACTAATAAACCTAACTTAGAACTGTTAACCCAGATAACTACCACACCAATTTGTGATCTTTTCTTCTCTAAACTCAGATAAGATTTATCGTCTCTAGCCTCAGGATTCCAGAGCTGGGAGAAGAGAGTCCTGTCTTATAAAAATGGGGATATTTTAGAATTTGGACAAAGGAAATGGCAAAGCTCATGAAATTTCCACCAAAGGTGGCTGATTCTCTTTCCAATCAACCGTTTTTGCTGTTCTGTCTAACCGCTTCTCTTCCTTAACCTATGCTAAAATTTTAGTGGGCACGATTCTTCCTGTTTATGTTTCCATTTTAATACTCTTTCTGAAGACTTAACCTTGAAAGCTTTCTGATAGTGGGGATTTGATATATTAGAACAAGGCAGTGGATCAGAGATACGGAGGGGCTGAATCTTTCAGCTCCCTGCGAAACCATGCCAATTATGTGAACATCTTCTCTGGCCATTCATAAGACGAGGTTTGGATAGGGCCATGCTGCTGCTGCTAGGTCCCTTCAGTCGTGTCCGACTCTGTGCGACCCCAGAGACAGCAGCCCACCAGGCTCCCCTGTCCCTGGGATTCTCCAGGCAAGAACACTGGTGTGGGTTGCCATTTCCTTCTCAAATGCATGAAAGTGAAAAGTGAAAGTGAAGT
>SJYX01010036.1:13076-33500 GCA_006410675.1 Oreotragus oreotragus | reverse complement strand
GACCCAGAGGGATGGTAGGGGGAGGGAGGTGGGAGAGGGATTCAGGACAGGGAACACGTGTATGCCCATGGAGAATTCATGTTGATGTGTGGCAGAACCAATACAATCTTGTAAAGTAATTAGCCTCCAATTAAAATAAATAAATTTAAATTTTTAAAAAAAAAAAAGCAGAGACATCACTTTGCTGACAAAGGTCCATATAGTCAAAGCTATGGTTTTCCCAGTCATGTATGAATGTATGAGCTGGACCATAAAGAAGGCTAAGCACGAAGAATCAAGGCTATCAAACTTGGTATTGGAGAAGACTCTTGAGAGTCAGGGATCAAACCAGTCAACCCTAAAGGAAATCAATCTTGAATATTCATTGGAAGGACTGATGCTGAAGTTGAAGTTCCAATACTTTGGCCACCTGATGGGAAGGGTCGACTCATTGGAAAAGACCCTGATGCTGGGAAAGATTGAAGGCAGGAGGTCAAGGGGGCAACAGAAGATGAGATGGTTGTATGGCATCACCAACTCAATGGACATGAGTTTGAGCAAGCTCCAGGAGATGATGAAGGACAGGGAAGCCTGGCGTGCAGCAGTCCATGGGGTCGCAAAGAGTCAAACACAACTGAGCAACTGAACAACTACTGTGAGTAAAATGCTACTGCACACTATAGAGAAATCATTCATAAAAGGGAGAATTAATTGATGCAGCAAATTTTACTGCTGTCTCATTTTAAGAAACTATCACAGCCATGCCAAACTCCACTGACCACCACCTTGATCAGTCAGCAGCCTCCAATATCAAGGCAAGGCCTTCCACCAGCAAAGGACTCAGATGATGGCTACCATTTTTTAACAAAAGTATTTTTTAAATTTGTTTGTACATTGCTTTTATAGATATAATGCTTTTGCCCATTTCATAGATTGCAGTATAGTGTAAACATATCTTTTACATGCACCGGGAAACCAAAAGCATTATGACTCACTTTACTGTGATATATTTGCGCTATTGAAGTAATCTGGAAAGTAACCCATGATACCTTCAAGGTATACCTATACATGTCAAGACATGATCTTATAAAAGTAAGATAACCTACAATGAAATTAACTCTAAATTCCTCAAATATCCATTCTTCAGTTTTTACATTGTCATATCTAATAGGTAAGGATCAACTTTACATCATTAACTGATGAGTAATCTAAATTACTAATTATAGGAAGAAGCTTATTTAATTTATATCAATATTTCACTGTGATCAAATAAACAAAACTACCAATAAGGCTAAAACAGATGTACATTTTGAGGCACCTTACAATAAAGAACAGTAAAGGGCCTGATAAATTACCTTCTCTTTTTAAAGATTCCTTTACTGATATGTGAAAAACCAGTAAAAGTTATCAAAAGAATCTGAATAAAAAGATATCAAGAGAGGCCCTTTGTATAAACACTAAAGGCAATAAAATGTAATAAAATGATAAAATCAAAAAGGCAACCTTCAAATCCATGAGAGAAATGGGGAAAAAGATGACCTTAAAACTAAAGTTTAATGTGACTTTTTTATTTTATTGAAAGCCACAGAGCCCTAGTCAATATTAAGGACAATCTGATAGGATTTAAAATATTAAATAAAAAATACTACCCTTTGTATAAACACTAAAGGCAATAAAATGTAATAAAATGATAAAATCAAAAAGGCAACCTTCAAATCCATGAGAGAAATGGGGAAAAAGATGACCTTAAAACTAAAGTTTAATGTGACTTTTTTATTTTATTGAAAGCCACAGAGCCCTAGAGTCAATATTAAGGACAATCTGATAGGATTTAAAATAGTAAATAAAAAGTACTAAGAACAATTATAGAGAATTTGAAAGTACCTGAAAATAACATAGGATAAATAAAGACAATAATATAAAAGAGAAGAGATTTTTAACTCTAAAATGGAGCTAAAGGAGGCTGCTGCTTAGGGAGAGGAAAGCTGGAGTGCAAAGCCCCAACTATCAAGTGCAAACTGAAAAACAAACTAACACTCAAAGAGAGGTCAATACACCTCCAAAGGAAAAGGAAGGATGGGGTTAAAAAAACTTCACTGGCTACACAATTTTTCTTACAGTCAATGCTATTGCACTACACCAACATACCTACCTATGTCAAGAAACAGTGAAATTATTTAATGTTTTAAAACAGTAAGAAGTTTTGAGGCCCTATGATCTGTTAAACATATTCAAATATAATGTTTCATTCCAAAATACTAGAGTCCAAAAGAAGTTCAGATTAAGAAACAACCATTTAATTCTGAGCACTGGGAAAGATGTCACAAAAAAAGATAGTATTTGATATTAAACATGAAAGACAGAAAGGATTTTCACAAACAGGAATGGAAGACAGGAATCCTTAATGGAAGGAACAAAAACAGCATCTAAAAAAATAAAATGTGGAACAGGTATGGGATACAGAGTTAGAAATGGTGATATGGAATACTAGAGACAGGACAGAACATGGAAGAGCAACTTTGATGATTGACCAAAGAATTTTAGGGCAATCAAAAGCCAACGAAGGCTTTCTGCAGATGAAATGATATAATTAATCTTCCTACTATATGTTTAATCTGATTACAATGGATTTTTAAAGGAAAAACTAGGAAGGAGACCTCATTATGAACTTGTTTAGAATGATGAATGAAAGTTGCAAGGGACTTTAGACATTGTCTGACTCCATTCCTTCAGCTGTCAGGCTCAGAGAGTATAATCTACTCATGGTCAGCTGAAGAATTATTAACAGAGGTTATGAGGTTTCCACACAATAAACTCTCATATCTAATATGTACTCTTATATCTAATATGTTTTTTAAGGATACAGACAGCTATCTTTAATGCTCCAAATTTATACCATCACTTCCTGAATGAGCTGAAGCCTGCTATCCATCTGTCTGTCTTTTCTTTATTTCCACAAATATTTCCTGAACCCCTATTAAGGGTCAGGTACTATTCTAAAATATAAAGAAAACATTAGTTCCCTTCCTAGATGGACTTAAAGTTCAATAGTAGAAACAAGACAGAAAACAAATCAAGACAAAGGATGACACAGTGACAGGCATTATGGATAAAGTTATGTTGGGTCAGAAGGAAAATAAGTGCAGAATGGAAGGTATTACTGTTCTATAGAGAGTAACCACAGAATGCTTTTCCCATAGGATGACATGCATGTGGTGAAAGCGGGAGACGTAAGAGTATCTGAGAAGAGTGGCCCACAAAAATGGAAGAATAAATACAAAATCCATACCAGATAAGCACTCAGCCTGCCTGAATGAGGGAGGGAGGTCAGAGGAGGAATGAGGCCGGGAAGTTTCAAATCATGTAGACTCTCTGGGTCACTGAGAAGGCTTTACCACTGAAATCGTCTCAGAAACAATGCAAACAGAAGACAGTGGAGCATCTTTAATGTGTTGAAATTAAAGAAAGGAATGGGGGGCTGTCAAGAAAAAAAAAGCAAGCCAAGCCAGAATTTCATACCAAACAAAAACATTTAAAAAGAAGCAAAATAAAAATTTTAGTTAAATGCAAAGATAATTTGGTATCAGAAGACTTGAAACTTAAAAATTTTAAAGGAAGCTAACGGAAAAGAATACCAGATGGAAATCCAGAAAAATCCAAAGAGATATTAGAAATGCTATCCATGTGACAAAAACTTTGACTCCACACTTCCAACGAAGGGGGCACAGGTTCGATCCCTGGTCAGTGAATTAAGACCCCACATGCTGCATGGCTTGGTCAAAAAAAAAAAAAAAATAAAAAATTTTGTTCCACGTTTTAAAATTTTACTTGAAAGATAATTTATCGTTTAAAGCAAAGATGACAATATACAGTAGGGTTCATAATAGATACAAGTAAAGCTTACGATGAAATGGCACCAAAAATGGGAGGGGGCAAATGGAAGTATACTATGATTATAACATCCACACATTACATGTTGTGTGTGATATTATTTAATGGTAGAGATAAACAGATAAGTTAAGAGATAAATATTTTAAATCCTAGAGCAACAATAAAAAGTAAAACATAGCTAATAAACCAATAAAAGAGATAAAATGGAATATTTAAGAATATTCAATTCAAAGGAAATCAGAACAAGAAATAAACAAGGAAGACAAGCATACTTGAGAAAACTTGGCAATAAAAGTGACTACCAAGCAACATGTGTAAGCCAGTCTGACTCAGCGTATCTACTGGGAACAAAGGTGGAAACCAACATCTTTACTAACGGATGTACACATTTACCTGTAGGTTTCACAGGCGATTTATTGTAATATGCTCATTTTGCATATTCCCTTTCAGTCTGTCATACTGCACATGGTTTCCAAAATCAAGAGATGTTTTTAATTAGCCAGCTAGCTTACTGATACCTACTCATTCAAATAAGCTTTTGGAAATACTGCTGCTGCTGCGTCGCTTCAGTCGTGTCGGACTCTGTGCGACCCCACAGACGGCAGCCCATGAGGCTCTGCCAGCCGTAGGATTCTCCAGGCAAGAACACTGGAGTGGGTTGCCATTTCCTTCTCCAATGCATGAAAGTGAAAAGTGAAAGGGAAGTCGCTCAGTCGTGTCCGACTCTTAGTGACCCCATGGACTGCAGCCTACCAGGCTCCTCCGTCCATGGGATTTTCCAGGCAAGAGTACTGGAGTGGGCTGCCATTGCCTTCTCTTTGAAAATACTAGACATCACCAAATAAAAACAGTGGTTGAGGATATATAAGAAGAAAGTCAAGTAAAATATTCAATGGAAATAGTTATTTGCAAAACCCTAGTCTTTGGTTCATGGAATCATCTTGTATCTCATGTAGTATACAGTTCCTTGATCAACACGCAACAGTCACATCAACATATCTGTTTGCAAAATTACACTTTTCTTGTTTCATAGTAGATAGATAGATAAGGGTTAAACACATTAGAATTCATGTTGGCAGAGGCAAATAAAACCCAAAAAATTATCTGTTATAAAAAAATAAACAATTATCTTGTCAATGTTAATTTATCCTATTTGATTAAATTTAATTGGCAAAAACCACAGGCTCAATGTAAAACTGGTCACAGCAAGAACAACTCCTTCCAAGAGCCAGTCCAGAGTTTTGAGCAGGCCTGGATGAGACCTGGAAAGAGCACAGGGGATCAGGCCCTGAGGTGGAGAAGCCCACCAGCTCTTTTCAACAGAAAAAGTGCAAAACTGCTCCCTGACTCATGTATGGGCCCACTCAGAGAAGACTGTAGCTCTCCAGGTACTGGAGATAAGACACCAAGCACACAACAAAGCCCATAGAGCACATCCATGTCCTTGGTTTGGCTTGAAACTAGAATACCTTCTATGTCTCAGCACAGATCTGGAATGCCAGTGGAGGATGAGCTGCTTGTCTGCTCAGCACCCACCACTCCCTCGCAGTCTACAGCTTTCTGCCGCGGGCCACAGCTACTCTCTGCCTCAGAGTGTTCATTGGCTAGAAGCGTGTAGACAGCAGGCCAGAGTATCAGGGAGAAGCTAGCCACCAAAGCGGGGCAGGAGTTGATGAATCACATCGCCAATTATTACGGTAAGAGGTCATCAACTGTAAAATTCATCCTAACTTCAGAGATACTGACATGTGGGAGAAAATGTTCATGTTAGTTTCAAATGATATAACTCTAATAATATGATAAGTGAAAACAGCCAGAGATCGAAAAAATCTACAACTGCTTCCCCACATGTATCTAACATGAGTCTAGTCTGACTCCATACGCGGGCTGAAAAATGGAACAGAAATTAGTCCTGCTGTGGCCCAGAACTTAACATGAATGGTAACTGAGAGTTGTCACAAGTATCACTCCTCAACCCCTCAATCAGACACCATACCAGGCTATGACATGCCCACCATATGTCAAGCCCAACGTGTGGGTTCTCTGAGGGAAAATGTCTTAACTCCAGCCTGACGGATATGATAGGCTGGAGAGGAGGTAAGGCAAGTACTAAATAATTATACAGAATAATTAACAGAATGAGGTAATGTCATTAAATGGGTTTTAATAAAATACGTGTATATGCAGTCACTCAGTCATGTCTGACTCTTGCGACTCCGTGGACTGGGTAGCCCACCAGGCTCCTCTGTGCATGGCATTTTCCAGGCAAGAATACTGGAGTGGGTTGCCATTTCTTCCCCCTGACAGGTTTTCCTGACCCAGGGATCGAACCCACCTCTCCTGCAATGGCAGGCTATTCTTTACTACTGAGCCACCTGAAAAATCCTCAATAAACCTATACGAGTTCACAAAAAGGAAAAAGGAATGTAGACTAACTAGATCAGGCAAAGTTTCAGTATCAAGCTGGCATCAGAACTGTGCGAGCATCTGTAAGAGACGAGGGAGGCAAGAAACAGAAAATTAAAAGGATATGGGCAGGTTCAGGACACTCTGGTAGAAAACTGAGTATTTTCATTTCACTGAAGCAAAGGTACAATGGAAAATGAAGCTAGAAATATAGAGCACTGATAGGCAAGAAGAAGCACTAAATGTTTTCCAGTAGAGAAAACGACATAACCAGAAAGCAGGGGGGATCCCCTAAAGAAGGCTTGGAGACACTGAACTTAAAGGGCTTCTGGGACATCTTGGTGATTTTTCTCACCTATTGCAAGGGCCCAGAATCCAGCTAGATATGAGTCAGGAAAGCAAAAGAAAGATGTGAACTGGGAATTTTATTCAGGACTCATCTGGACTCCTCTAAGACTCATTAGGGCTTCCCAGGTGGCTCAACCGGTACAGAATGCCTGCAGTGCAGGAGACCCAGGGTCAGTCCCTGGGTCAGGAAGATCCCCAGGAGAAGGAAACGGCAATTCACTCCAGTATTCTTGCCTGGAAAATCCTATGGACAGAAGAGCCTTGCGGGCTACAGGCCATGGGGTCACAAGAGTCAGGCATGACTTAGCAACTAAACCATCACCATTTGGACCAAATAATAGCTGAAGTTATGAAATAAGATGTTGCACTGAGAGGATGTGACACATAAGGGGGGAAAAAAGGAACCCAGAGAAACAGCCTGAGGAACATCACCATTAGTGAGATGAGCAGAAGAGCCCACAAAGAGGAAGAAGCGGCAACATGCAGGTGGAAAGAAGATCAGGAGCAGGAAAACAGCATGGGAGAAAAAGAGACTGCAGTACTGACAAATTTCACAGCAAGACGGAGTAAGAACCAAAACACGTTCCCAGGGCTTTAGGCTGTTGACGGCCTGGCTAAACGCAGTTTAAGTGGAGTGGCAGGAATGCGAGTGGAGGGCACACTGGGAGGTCAGAACAGACTCCCCTTGAGCTGAGCCAAAGGTGGTTCAGTGGTAAAGAATCTGCCTGCCAATACAGGAGATGCAGGTTCAATCCTGGAGGGGGAAGATACCTTGGAAGAGGAAGTGGCAACCCACTCCAGTATTTTTGCCTGGAGAATTCCATGGATAGAAGAGCCTGGCAGACTACAGTACATGCGGCTGCAAAGAGTCAGACATGACCGAGCAACTGAGAATCCATCCAAGCTGGGTCAAAGTGACCCAGATGAACAGGTGGAAGGAAAGGAAAATAGCATCTGCAAAGGATGAGCTGGATCCGATTTCAAAATGTTTATCCTAAACAAAAAGAGCTGTCAAGCACACATTAAAAGATTTCAAATTCAGCAAGCATAATGAACTTGTTATTTTGAGCAAAATAATATTAATTACAATGTTGACTTTTTGAGGGAAAAGAAACTAATCAAAACTCTCATAAATATGCTGTTTAGCAAAATTTTATGAAAAGGTATATGAACGAGGTCACACCTTTTGTATGACCAATTTCTAAAAGGAACAAACCTATATATATCTGCTACATTACTTACTCTCCAATTCTGCCACAGGCTGTTCAAGCTCAACCTAGGCAGTGAAACTTCAATCTTAAATCTTCATTTTTACTCAGTTCTTCTTTTCTCAAGAAGGAGCCATTAAAAAAAAACTCAAAATGTCCTTTATCTTTATTGAAATTTAGAAAAATCAGTCAGTTCCTAAAAATCCACATCTCCAGCTACACTGCAGGAGAAAAAAAAGAGACATCACACAGTATGTGTAAGTTTTTGACCTCACTGTTATGGCTACAGATGCCACACTAGAGCAGTGATGAAAAAGTTATGTCAAACTCAGATTGGACCATAAGTGTGAAAGTATCAGCTCCTTTAGCACTTGCTCAAAGGAAACTATCAGAGCCACATATTATCAACTGCATGTACAAAGCAGAACTGTCAGTTACGGGATGGGCTATAAAAAAATAGACACAATTCCTAATTACATCCATTCTTTCATTGTAATTACTCTGGAGAGTGATTACATATTTAACTTGGCTATCTTTTTTAAAAATTAAGTTGCTTTAATGAAAGTATTTTAGATAGTGATGCCACCATACATCAATTAGAAAGTTAATCATTCTCCTTGTTCTCACAGAACAATTTCAAAGGCGGTGGGGAGGTACTAGTGCTCAGTGCTTTTTAAAAAGTTAATTAGAGGGCACCCAGTAAAGAGAGGGGCTTCCCAGGTGGTATTAGGGGCAAAGAACCCGCCTGCCAATGCAGGAGATGTGGGTTCAGTCCCTGGGTTAGGAAGATCCCCTGGAGGAGGGCATGGCAACCCACTCCAGTATTGTTCCCTGGAAAATCTCATGGACAAAGGAGCCCGTTGGGCTCTGGTCTACAGGGTTGCAAAGAGCTGGACGCGACTGAAGCAGCTTGGCATGCATGCAGTAAGAGAAAACATCCAGGAAATAGACTTTATCAAAAACTCAAAATATGTAATCTGCATAGAGTCAAAAAACAGCAAGAGATCCTCTTCAGTGGGCTCACTTCAGGAGAAAAAAATTCTCTTCACGATGTCAGGTTTAGTTTTCAATATTCTACGAGACTTCACTCCGTAATAAATGACTACTCTAGAATCATTCTTAGAATATTTCCAAGAGACAAAGGGAAAACAAAGTCATAAGCTATGACTAACAAAGCTCAAAATTAGCTCAAATACATTACAGATTGAACTATGAATAAGAAAGTTTTCATATAATGGAATCTAAGATATTACTGATCAGCAAGTAAATCATGTGCTACAACTGTGGCACACATTACCCTCACCCTAGATTCATTAATAATAAAGCAATTTATTTCCATCCAAAGTACTCCATCTTAAAATGTAAACTCATTATGATTTTATGTAGGCAAAGGTGTCATCACTAGCATTTAGTGTTAGAGGTGACTTTCAAAACATACACATAAGCTTATCTTCCAGTCTTATCAGCCTTCCTGTATGTTACTTTATACATATTTTATGCCATTCTTCCACTGCCTTCCAGAATCCCATTAGTAATCCCACACACTTCGCTCAATTTGATTCAGGCCACACAATAAAATGGTTTTCTGTGTCAGCTATATTTCACAGTCTCGTTTAACTAAATAAGATCAAATGAAAGAAGGCGTGTGAAAGTGGATTTTGCACAGTCTGCCACATAGAAGACATTTAATAAACATGTGTAACTTAAATGCAGCACAACCCCTCTGATACCAAGTCATTAAGAACTAGAAGGTTCACATTTAACAGCAAGTAGACTAACATCATAGCAACAGCTTAAGGACAAGTGGAATATACTAAGAATGAAAAGTAGGAAGAAGTAAAAGTATTTGACAGAATGCAGATAAGACACGAGAGTAATGTAAAAGATTCCCAGATTCAACACCTTTCAGCTATACTCTCATTATGACAAAACAGTCCATAGTTTTTGTGTTTTTTTTTTTACAGCCTTTCACTGTTTTGAGTTATCATAATCAACCCCTCCAAAATCATTATCTAATGTGATAACTAAATTAAGTATCAAGGTAAACTGATACTTCATTTTTGTCCCTGAACATGATTCTTTACCTAGAGTCAATGAATAAGTTTTGTGAGATCTGCTTGTCTGATATTCTTGCAAAATATGTATAAATGCCTTTTTCTACAAAGAGGTTTCATAAATTAATTTTCTTATTGCATGAGTAAGACCACAAAATAAACAGAACAGCAGAATTTTAAGTGAAGGCATTTTATTTATACTCCAAAGTTTCCTTGTTAAGAGTAGTTTGTTAAGCAAAGAGCATTCTGAGAAACTGTGTGTGCGTGCTAAGTCACTCCAGTCGTGTCCGACTTTGTGTGACCCTATGGACTGCAGCCCACCAAGTTCCTCTGTCCAGGGGAACTCTCCAAGCAAGAATACTGGAGTGGGTTGCTGTGCCCTCCTCCAGGGGATCTTCCCAACCCAAGTCAAACCCGTATCTCTTACACCTCCTGCACTGGCAGGTGGGTTCTTTACCCCCACACCACCTGAGAAAAAGTACAACCAAGACAAAACCTATCATTCTTCTCTGAGTTAGGAAAGTCATCAGAAAATATTGAGAATTCCAAAATGGCTTTAGAGGGTGGAGGAAAAGGAACACTGCCGAGGTGCTGAAATTCTAAACGAGTCAAATTCCAAACAGAAGGTACAAAGAGACTGAAGAAATAAGACCACATAGAATAGGATGTCCTCCATGACAATGAAATTTCCTCGACTACAATTTTCCCTACATTCTCCAATACTGCAACTTCATCAAGGGGACAGTCCTACCTTAACAGTCTTTGTACCATGAGTCCCAGCTCAACACCTGTCACATAGTTGTTACTCAATACTTCATGAATCAAAAATGTAAGTAAGAGTTGGAAGCAAACGGCAAGTTTAAAAAATTGGGGGTGCCAGAAGTTTTTAGTAGTAATTATGTTCAAATTCACCAACTTGAGAAATAAAATGTATAGAAAGATCCCAAAATATTCGAGAGGAAAATTTAGTCATAAAACCTTCTTCCTTGTTTTAATAAAACTATAAAATAAAAGTAGGAGAATGCAAAAGACCTTAATCTTCCTAAAGTAAATGGAGATTTACAAGTTTAAATTTCTTAACTGGAGATGGGAGCTTCATTTTTATAGTATCTCAGTCATCAGGCAGCAGTTAAAAAAAAACCTATAGTTGTCCCTTGAACTTTTTATTTTTAAATAATTTTAAACTTACAGAAAACTTGAATATACAAAGAATTTCCAAATACACTTCATCCAATTTCCACTAATATTAACATTTTACTTAATCATACCATAATTATCAAAACTAAGAAACTAAAATTGATGAAATCATCAAGTAATCTACAGGCTTTACTCAGACTTCATCCAACCAAATATGTGCACTAGCATCCTTGCTCTGTCCAGGATTCTACAATGCGTATCTTTAGTCTTCTTCAATCTGTGGTAATCCTTAAAGTCCTTCCTTGTCTTTGACATTTGATACCATTGAAGAGTAATGATCAATTATTTAACATCTTTCTGATGTTTTTACACAATTAAATTGAGGTTATGCATTTTGGCAAGAATACCACAAAGGTGAGGTGCTCTTGTCTTGGTTAAGGTGGTATTTTCCAGGTTAATCCACTGTAAAGATATTCTCTTTCCCTTATAATTAATATCTTGGAAGGGACATTCTAAGATTCTGCAAATATCCTGTTTCTAATCATACTATCATCCACTAATTTTGGCATCCATCACTGGATCTTCCCTGTGAAAATTACTACTGTAGTATTCTAATGGCAGTTTTCTACCTCCCTCATCCCTTCCGCATTTACAATTCAAATTCTTCTATATGCTACCTCCCCACTCATTTATTCATTTATTTTATTTATTTGCATCAGTCTGGGCTTCTAAATATTACTTTATTCTGTGAGTTATAGTCTAAAACTACTCTGATATTTTCTGGTTCCAATTTTTCCAGCTTTGGTCATTGAGAGCTCTTTCGGGTTAGCTCCTATGCCTCTCAACATGCCCACACGCTTCTTTGAAGAACTTTCTTAGTTCTGGTAATACAAGATGCTCCTGGCTTATCTTGTATTTTCTCTCACCCAGTCCTGGGATCAACCAATTCTCAAAGGAACCCTAGCTCCATTAACTGGAGAATGGTATTTAGAAAACACGATATAGGAACCAGGTGTGCTCACTGTCAATGGGCTATAGGAACCCTAGCTCCATTAACTGGAGAATGGTATTTAGAAAACACGATATGGGAACCAGGTGTGCTCACTGTCAATGGGCTATCTCTGATTCTAGGTAGACCCTCTCCATGGACAGTGATAAGAAATACTGTTGGCCTCTGAACAATGTGGGGGTTAATCCTTGTATAACTATAGTCAGTCAGTCCTCCATAGCATCAGATCCCCTGCATCCTCATGTTCAACCAGCCCCAGACCATGTGCTACTGTAGTAAATACTGTACTGTATTATAGTAAACAGTATTTATTATTGCAAAATATTAGCATATAAGAGGACCCGGGCCGCTTGCGAGAGCCCGGCCAGCGCACTCAGCACGGGCGAGAGAAGCTACCCCACGTCCGAGGTCAGGGGCAACAACCTAGAGTGCCAGGCTGCAACGGCGCAGGAACGGCCGAGAGGAGCTACCCTGTGTCTGAGGTCAGTNGTAACATTAAAAGGCAGGCTCTGCGGAAAGAGATGTGGTAACTGAGATTAATTTAATCACAGTGCTTCAAATACATAATCTAATTTTAAAACACTTAGGAAAAGTCAGTCCTAAATCCTTCCTTGTACAAACGGGAGCTCTTACCTGTCTTGATCAAGGCTGATACAGGTAAAAAAAGGCAGAGCAATCCAACACCATGTGCTTCCAGTTCTTTGCTTTTGCACCTCCTAAAAGAATGCACTCCTCTGACATTTTTAAGTTGACCTCTTAAATTTTAATCATAAACTTAATGAAGAATTTCCAACATTATATATGTATCTATTCCATATTTTCTAGTTTTACTGAGATAAAATTGACAAAGAAAATTTGTATATTCAGGGTGTACACGATGATTTAATATACATGTATAGTGAGATGATTACCACAATCAAACTAATCAACATTTCTATCACCTCATATAGTTATTTTCTTTTTTTGCGATGAGGAGATTCAAGATCTAGTTTCTGAGCAAATCCTAAGCACGTCATAATACAGTACTAACAACAACAGTCATCATACTACGCATTAGCTCTCTAAAACTTATTTATCTTATAATTGGAAGTTTGCACCCTTTGATCAAGGTCTCGCCATTTCCCCCACCCCTCGGCACCCACCATTTTATTCACTGGTTCTGTAAATTCAACTTTTTGAGATTTCACACATAAATGATATCATACAGTATTGTCTTTCTGTGTCTGGATTATTTCACTTAGCATAACTTCCTCCAGGATCTTCATGTTGTCTCAAAAGGCAAGATTCTTTTCTTTTTTATGGTTGAATAACATTTATATTATTATTACATGCACATATATATACATATATATATGCCAACACTATTTTAAATATATTTTTGTTGCAACCCTGGTTACTGTAGATTTCGCCCATTTATTTGTGAAATATGCTTACCAAACAATCTAGTTGCTAAGCATGTCCTCACTGTCAAATCAATAAACCAAGTCAAACATTATCTTTCAGAAAAGCCTGACTTCATTTTTCATTTCAAATAAATGTGCTAATCTGCCTTCTCAGTAACCCCTCCCTCCCTCTATACACACAGAAATCAAGTTCAACTCTAAAAGAAATAAGTCATGGACACCTGTGGTGTATTTGTTACCAAGGTAAAATAAGGCCCTGTCCCGTCTAGAATTCTGACCAGAGCTCTGTTTGCTTTGCTATAGATCCTCACTCAGGAGCTAAGAATTGCCAAATGGTGCCTTTGTTTGGAGAGCCTGAGATTTTTGCATCCAAAAGCAATCAACTACTGAAAGATTCATGCTGGGTGAAAAGCATGCGGGACTCCACCTCCAAGGAGGAGGAAAGCAATTTGTAAAGGGGAAGGTGGGAAAGGAGAACCAGCCAACCACAAGTGCTCTCAGGCAACCAATTTCAGGAAAGCAGATATGTGCATTGAGCAACTAAATACCATTTAAACTACTTTTGCATGCAAAATCCGTAGAAAGCTTCTGTGAAATGACAGGTGTATATATACCCCCTTCTGAAGACTACTAACCTAAGAACAGCTGCAGAGTGGAATTCAAAATTGAACGTCGGGCACACAAACTGAAAACTCTCAGTCATAAAGTCCTAAGCAAAGAAGCAGAATCAAGACACATGGCAACACAGTAAAAGCTCTGAGATACGTAGGTTCAACTTAGGCAAGGCTGAGCTTGGACTTTGTAATCGTCATGCTCAGGGTTTGGATTCCAGCTCTACCACTTAAGAGTACTGTGACTTTTAAATAAATATTTCTTTTTGGATGACCTTTATTGAGATATCATGGAGTGTAAGGTATACAATATAAGGACTGAATATATGTATATATTATGAAATGATCACCACAGTGAGTAAACACATCCATCAACTCACACGATTATGATTTTGTGTGAATTTGGTGAGAACTTTTAAAATCTACTCTCTCAGCAACTTTCAATACAATACGGCATTGTTAACTATAGTCACCATGCTATACATTAGATTGGATTTTGTCTACTGAATTCAATAGTCCTAACAGTTTTTTAGTGGAGTCCTTAGAATTTTCTATTTAGAAGATCATGCTATCATCAAACAGAGACAATTTTACTTCTTCCTTTTCAATTCAGATGGCTCTTACCTCTTTTCTTGCCTTATGTCTCTGGCTAGGACTTGCAGAGTCAACAGGACTTCCTATATCGAATAGGAATGGTGAGAGTGGGCACCCCTGCCTTTTTGCTGATCTTATAGGAAAAGCTTTCAGTCTTTCCTCATTGAGTGTGACTTTTGACATATGCATATTAGTAAGTGTGGTCTATCACATTCATAAAATGAAAGGAAAAAACCATACGATCATCTCAATACAGGAAACAAAAAGCACTGGACAGAATTCAACATCCACTCACAGTAAGAACTCTCAACAACTGGATAAAAAAGGAACACATTTCAACAAAGCAGGACGTATATGACAAGTCCTTTATCTCCTTAAGGCTCAGTTTCCTCAACTATCAAACAGGAATGATGGTCATCATGTCATGATGATGACTATGTTACAAATAACTGTGCTTCACTGAACTGTTGTGAAGGTTAGATGAGACAGCAAGAGACATTTAGGACAAAACCTGCCATGTCGTAAACATTCAATCAATGCTAACAGACAGTAATTTAGGCTGTGAGTAAGGGGACTGTTAACAAAATCAAGGCAACTCAGACAAAATGGAGACATTTTCAATTACAGGCCCACCCTCTGTCTCTAAAATTGACTTCCATGAATCTAACCCCAATCACAGCACAGTTTAAGAACATAAGAATCATCCCTTCTTACTATTGACCTAAGGGGTAAACAGCACTAATAAGATTCTGCTATTTTTTAAGCTACTCTCAAATCTTTATCTGAATTTCAAATTGAGTTTAAGGTGCCCAGAGTCTAATAGTTTATGACACAGTTAACAAAGGAAATGAACTCAAGAGAGCTTAGTTAGAAAACCCCTACAGGTGTGAAGAGAGAGTCTTTTGCAAACCAAGAGATTTGGAATTTAATTTGTGCAAGTATGGAGGGGACTTCCAGCCAGCCATCTGTCCGGGAAAGCTTAGAACAGATAAGAATTTAATTTGTCTGGAATGACCTAGGCTTAATTTCACAAACATTTTCACTTCTGAATAAGCCTAGAGCTTCGCCTTTGAGTGGCCATCCAAAAAATAAAAAAAAATTCCTAGACATGAAGAAATTAACTTCAATGACTCATAAAAAGTAAGGTATTACTAGACATCTGTTAATATTAAACATATGAACACATAATCAATGAAATTGGCCCATAGATCAAGCTCATTCAAGACCACAAACAGTTAATTCTATTTCATTTTTTAAAACCTTTCTAGAACTGGTTTGTTCTTTCATCTTTACCTCCCCACTTGCTAAGGTAAATCAGAGACCCAGGATGTAATTATATCAATTGCCTCTAAAAACAAAGACCAAATATTGAAAGAGCAAAGAAGATACTGCACTGTCTCCCAAAGCTTTTGTGAAAGCAGAGCCCAAAATCATGGCTTATGTTACTAGTGGACAAACTATGAAACAGAGTGCGTCATTACATGCAGCAAACAGCAAGTCAGCAGAGAATCAAGGGGTCATGGCACTACACCCATGAGACAATGTGTTACCTCATTCATCCTAAAGACAACTCTAGAAATAATTCTATTTAATAAGAAAAGGTGCAACAATTTTCTATATATAAACAATACAATCCTTCAAAGAATGTCAAAAATAAAAAGGCTATATTATCCAATAAGCTCTGGGATCTGGGAGAGACAATATACTGTGTGCTATGCTGTGCTGAGTTGCTGAGTCATGTCCAATTTTTTGCAACCCCATGGACTCTCTCCTGCAACCCCACTAGGCTCCTCTGTCCATGGGGATTCTCCAGGCAAGATACTGGAGTGGGTTGCCATGCCCTCCTCCAGGGGATTTTCCCAACCCCGGGATCAAACCCAGGTCTCCCACATTGCAGGTGGATTCTTTAGCATCTGAACCAACAGGGAAGCCCAAGAATACTGGAGTGGGTAGCCTACCCCTTCTAAAGGGGAACTTCCCAACCCAAGTATCGAACCAGGGTCTTCCGGACTGCAGGTGGAATTTTTTACCAGCGGGGCTACCAGCGAAGCCCGGTCAACCTATTCAGTTCAGTTCAGTCGCTCAGTCATGTCCGACTCTGCGACTCCGTGGATTGCAGTACACCAGGCTTCCCTGTCCATCACCAACTCCCGGAGCTTGCTCAAACTAACGTCCATCGAATGGGTGATGCCATCCAGCCACCTCATCCTGTGTCATCCCCTTCTTCTTCTGCAACGTACTAATCTTTAGTAAATGATGACTTTCACATTAAAGATAGTATCAAGCAATGCTGTTTATCTAAACCCATTCAAGCTGCCTCTTTGATCTCTTTCCATGAAAAGTTTCATTTCTAAAAATTCATTCATACTTATCTATGATTGAGATTGGTACCATATGGAGATAAATTTTATGAACCTCGGTAAGCTGAAGAATCTGATGGCACTGCTTTATTAAAAGGAAATTTCTATTACTCCATAATAGCAATTTAGAATTGGCATCCTAGTTAATTTTGTCACACCATAACTTAGAGGATGTTCAAGTGGGAGGGGACATGGGTGAGGCTATGGCTGACTCATGTTGATGTCTGCTAGAAACCAGCATAATACTATAAAGCACTTATCCTCTTCAATTAGAAATAAACAAAATAAAAAGAATAAAAATAGAGATCTATAAGCTGGCAATTAAAAAAAGATAAGCTTTCAAAATCACATCCTATGAATGAAATTTACTACAGTATTAAATGCATTATCATTATAATGTTTGCTTTGGAAACTAGATTTAATTGTAAGAAAATCTGTGATGTTTTGTCTTTTCTGAGAAATTGGGTGGGTGATTAAATAAGTGGATGAGAGTGTGTACTATATTTTTTTGGTTCCATAAACTTTACTAATGTTCAGTAACGAAATACAGCATGAAAGAAAAAAAAAAAAAAAAGAATACTTGTAAAATCAGTAGCATGATTCAAATTCCTAAAAGACAGAAAAAATGATTATTGACTATAAAAGCCAGAGGGAAATTTCAGGCTTATGACAAGATAAAAACAGGAAAAAATATATATTTTTTTGATATTTGAAAACATATCTAATCACCAGAGCTGCTCTCACAAATATCAGAGAGACAGACTTACTCACAGGCCACCTACCTAAAGTTGTTGTACCTGTCTTTTAAGATTGATTCTCTCAATACAAGGATGACTGTCTTTCCAATATTTCTTTTTCAGCCTTATAGACTACAGAAATACCCACATAAGGAGAGCGAGAAGGACACACACACATCGTAAATCACGGGGGACAGGTCAGCTTCAGGTTTAGTTAATTCAGTCAACATCCTTTCCCAGCTCAAGGCAGCCTCATCTTCCCTGGGGAATTAACTGCCACGTAATCATCACTGCCACGTAATCATCACTTGGATTATCAAGCTCTACTCTTTCATTCCCAGCTTGGTAAGAAAACGGTTCTCCTCCCACTTTTTTCAAAAAGAAAAGTTGAGGGGTGGTGGGGGGAAATACAATGGTCACTACTACATCCTTCCCCTGGATCCAACGTTCACTAGCAATTTGCCACGTCTGCCTATCTCTCCATACATACAACAATGTGGATGTTCTTTGGCTCATCCATTTGAAAGCCGCAGAAATCATAACTCACCCTAAAATTGCCAGCATGTGATTCTTAAGATTAATATCTTCTGTATGATCACAAATTATTACTCCACCCAAGAAAATAAACAATTATATAGTATTATCTATTATTCAGTCTGTGTTCAGATTTCACCAGTGGGTGAAAGAACATTTGTTTTAACTTCCCCCTTCAACCTGGATCCAGTCTAAGCTCATAGATCACAATTGGCAATTATGTCTCTTTAGGTTTATTTAGGCTAAAGAATAGTTTCTCTCTGTTTCTCTTTCTCAGACACACCAATCCACCCAGCCAGCCACATCCACACCCATACACACACACACACAGGGGGGAAATACAATGGTCACTACTACATCCTTCCCCTGGATCCAACGTTCACTAGCAATTTGCCACATCTGCCTATCTCTCCATACATACAACAATGTGGATGTTCTTTGGCTCATCCATTTGAAAGCCGCAGAAATCATAACTCACCCTAAAATTGCCAGCATGTGATTCTTAAGATTAATATCTTCTGTATGATCACAAATTATTACTCCACCCAAGAAAATAAACAATTATATAGTATTATCTATTATTCAGTCTGTGTTCAGATTTCACCAGTGGGTGAAAGAACATTTGTTTTAACTTCCCCCTTCAACCTGGATCCAGTCTAAGCTCATAGATCACAATTGGCAATTATGTCTCTTTAGGTTTATTTAGGCTAAAGAATAGTTTCTCTCTGTTTCTCTTTCTCAGACACACCAATCCACCCAGCCAGCCACATCCACACCCATACACACACACACACACACACACACACACACACAGAGTGTGCTCTTTTATGACAATGACGTTTTGAAAAGTTCCAGAAAACTCTTCTTTAATGTATTTTGAACTTGACTATTTTCCTCTTCAGGCATTTACCTTGTTTTTCTATCCCCCATGTTTCCTAAAATATTGACTTTGGCACAGGCTTGATTAGAGTCAAGTTAGACATTTTTGAGAGAATATTTCACAATGGTGATGTTCTACCATCCGTCTATACTTATATGGGGGATTTCTGTTTTATAGAGCTTTGTTTTTTGATTTCCTCTGTTCTCCTCCTTACGCTACTACCCTTTTTGAATACCACTATGGACTATAATAATAATAATGTGTGCATGCCCAGTCATGTCTGACTCTTTGTCACTCCATGGAATGATGCCCTAAATGATGATGCTGTGAAAGTGCTGCACTCAATATGCCAATAAATTTGGAAAACTCAGCAGTGGCCACAAGACTAGAAAAGGTCAATTTTCATTCCAATCCCAAAGAAAGGCAATACCAAAGAATGTTCAAACTATCTCACAATTGCATTCATCTCACATGCTATCAAAGTAATGCTCAAAATTCTCCAACCAAGGCTTCAACAGTACATGAACTGAGAACTTCCAGATGTTCAAAATGGATTTAGAAACGGCAGAAGAACCAGAGATAAAATTGCCAACATCCTCTGGATCATAGAAAAAGCAAGAGAATTCCAGAAAAACATCGCTTCACTGACTACACTAAAGCCTTTGACTGTGTGGATCACAACAAACTGTGGACAATTCTTCAAGATATGGGAATACCAGATCACTTTACCTGCTTCCTGAGAAATCTGTATGCAGGTCAAGAAGCAACAGTTAGAACTGTACATGGAACAACAGACTGGTCCCAAATCAGGAAAGGAGACTGTCAAAGCTGAATATTGTCACCCTGCTTATTTAACTTGTATGCAGAGTACATCATGTGAAATGTCAGGCTGGATGAAGCTCAAGCTGGAATCAAGATTGCAGAGAGAAATAGTAACAACCAGATATGCAGATGACACCACCCTTATGGCAGAAAGCAAACAGGAACTAAAGAGCCTCCTGATGAAAGTGAAAGAGGAGAGTGAAAAAGTTGGCTTAAAGCTCAACATTCAGAAAACTAAGATCATGGCATCTGGTCCCATCACTTCATGGCAAATAGATGGGGAAACAGTGGAAACAGTTACTGACAGACCTTATTTTCTTGGGCTCCAAGATCACTGCTGATGGTGACTGCAGCCATGAAATTAAAAGATGCTTACTCCTTGGAAGAAAAGTTATGACCAACCTAGATAGCATATTGAAAAGCAGAGACATTACTTTGCCAACAAAGGTCC
>SJYX01010035.1:207190-315840 GCA_006410675.1 Oreotragus oreotragus | reverse complement strand
TTTATTTCTTTTGTTGCCTGTGTCTTTAATGACAGATCCAAAAAACCATCACCAAGTCAGTAGTTACTTCTTTACACTAAATACAGTATAGGCTAACTATTGGTTTTCATTTTAACTTAAAAATTTTTACCCATATGGAGATTTTCTTCTTTTAAAAAACAGTAGCAAGTCTAGAGAAAAATGTATTGAGTTATCACAAGGACAGGCATATTGGAAAGAACGATGGAAATGGTTATTAGTATGTGACCAACAGCTGCCAATAAAAACCCAGTAGGAGTGAGAAACAAATCACTGAAAGTCCAGCTGCCCTGTTAAAAAAGACACTGAAAAATTCCAAAGACTGTTAAGGGTTCAAAGAGTGTATCAGGGTTCACTTTGGGAGTAGAGACGCGGAATACAGAAGTGATGACTCAGAAGCCAGCTGGCTTATTTGCATGACCATTTGGCAACATTTAAGACGGGAGGGGAGTAGCAAAGGGACTGGAGGCTGGCCAGCAGGCAAAGAAAGTAAGCATGAAGGACCTGGAAGACATTGTTCTACCATCTCCTCTTTGATTTTGAGCGATTTGCTTCTTAACTTCAGCAGCAATGAAGTTAGAAAGTATGAAACCAAAGGAGGAAAAACACTGTTGAAGTGTATATTAGAAGGGTATGACAAAACTTTGTAAAGCTTACAAAGATGAAAGTTATCAAAAAGCTGGATGCATACAAAAGGCATCCTTCATCAAACCTTTGTGTTTGGCTTAGTTTGAATTGCTCCAAAAAACCTGAAAGAATATAGGTTTCTTGAAAAATGACCATCCTGAGAGGGTCTTTGAAAGAGACGATCTCGTACTAGAAGCTATTCCTGTAACACGCTCTAAAAGTAGATGTAATGTGGTAGGAATCAAATGGATGGATTCTCCTAAAAAATAGCAACTCTTGTAGATACGGGACAGTGAGTGTAGGAGGACCTTGACTGCTGGATAGATTTAGAAATAATTTTAACTAAAAGCTGTTCCTTCCTGATGTAACTTGAATTATAACTGTGTAAACTAGTATTTGCTGTGTATTCCTCTTAGCAGATTATGTATTTCAGGATGGTCTCTTAATGACAGATTACCTTACAGGTTAGAGCATTTCTCAGTTATTCCGCTATGTTTATTTTATCATTTCAATAAGCCTATGGATAGATATGATTATCTCTATTTTGTAGATTTGGGATGTTGACTGTGAAACGTGAAATCATTTGCCTCCTGGCTCCCTGGTGGCTCAGAGGTTAAAGCATCTGCCTGCAATGTGGGAGACCTGGGTTCGATACCTGGGTCAAGAAGATCCCCTGGAGAAGGAAATGGCAACCCACTCCAGTATTCTTGCCTGGAGAATCCCATGGACAGAGGAGCTTGGTGGGCTACAGTCCACAGGGCTGCAAAGAGTTGGATACGACTGAGCGACTTCACTTTCACTTTCACTATTGTTGCAGGAAGAGGGACCTCTTCCAGGGTCCAAAAGTAGGCTCTTGTTTAGCACTCAGAAATGAATGGTCTGAGGAGACACACGTGCTGAAAGCAAAAGGCTTTATTGGAAAGGGGCACCTGCGCAGAAAGCAGCAGGGTAAGGGAACCCAGGAGAGCTGCTCTGCCAATGCGGTTAGTTTCTGGGTTGGCTCTGGCCAATCATCTTGATTGGCCCATAGTCTGAATTAGGGTCCCTCCTGGTGGGGCGTGTATCTCCCACCCGAGATGGATTACAGTGAGAAGGACTCTGGGAGGTTGGTCATCTCCTCCCTCATTTAAACCTTTTGTGAATTCTCCCGGTGAGTTTTTAGTGGCAGCACCATATTCCTTGTCAGGACCTCCTGTTGTAAGACAGCTCAGGCAGGTAGGCCTGGCCAAGGGGCGGTTTCTGTGCAGCAGTTCCCTAACAGCTCTGTTTGTAAATAATTCAGTCCACATCTCCAGATCCCAACTCTTGAGATTGTTCCTAGTTCAGTTCAGTCACTCAGTTGTGTCCGACTCTGTGACCCCATGGACTGCAGCTCGCCATGCCTCCCTGTCCATCACCAACTCCCGGAGTTTACTCAGACTCATGTCCATCGAGTTGATGATGCCATCCAACCATCTCATCCTCTGTCATCCCCTTCTCCGCCTGCCCTCAATCTTTCCCAGCATCAGGGTCTTTTCAAATGAGTCAGCTCTTCACATCAGGTGGCCAAAGTCCTGGAGTTTCAGCTTCAGCATCATTCCTTCCAAGGAATATTCAGGGCTGATCTCCTTTAGGATGGACTGGTTGGATCTCCTTGCAGTCCAAGGGACTCTGAAGAACCTTCTCCAGCTCCACAGTTCAAAAGCATCAATTGTTTGGCGCTCAGCTTTCCTTATAGTCCAACTCTCACATCCACTATTCCTAGCTTTCTCATAATTCATCGTAATACTCAGGTTCGTTTTATGCATACTAGGCTTTGGTCGCAAAGAGTTGGACACGACTGAACGACTGAACTGACCTGAACTGAGTCTTTCATGAATAATTTTGGGACTACAACCATCACTTATAACATTGTTTTTATGATACAGTATGATGTGATTTTTAAAAAATCAACTTGTTTTTCAACATGAAACAAGTTTTGTTGTTGTTAACTTCGGAAGCAGAGAACCATCAGTGCACAAGTTATGGAATACTTGTAATACTTGTGATATGGAATTCAGTGAACCAGGCACTGAATTCTCCTTAGGCAGATCAGTATATTTAGCCCAATAGCCTTGGGGAGACTGGGACTGGGATTGGGCAGAGAACGGGTTTTTATTATGCCATGTAGGGAAGAGCTAAGGTGTGAATAGTGTAGTTATTGTTGCGGAAACACAGTGTGTGAGATCAAGGTGTATTGTGAAAGCCATCCTGTTATATGAGCCCGTCATTGTTTTATGAGAAGCAAAAAAATCATAGAATTTAAATGTTGAAGTCACTGTAAAGAGTATAGACGTGGTGGTAAACTTAGTACAGTATTTTTCTGCTACATAGGTCACTGCTTAGAAATAAAAGAGATAGTGGTTCTCAGTCCTTGCTGCCTCTGGAATCTTCTCATTCCTGAGACCCATTCCCCAGAGATTCTCTCAATTGCTTGGGATGAGGCCCAAGTGAGTCTAATGCTGGGAACAGGGACTGCCCGCAGCCTTTTAAGTCAGACATCTAGGTCTTCTTTGCTCGAACTGCTTTTCAGTGACAGGAGCAGAAAGCACCCTTATGTTTCAGGCCACATACAAACACAATGAATTTCTCAACTGAGGGGCGGTGGCTTTGGTGATGGAGAAGTTATTTCTATCTGGTATCTACCGGGGACTGTTAACTGTTTATAGACAATATATTTTGTATTACAGTCTGCACTGAAATAGTTTTTACCTCATTGATAATATATACCATTTAATTTTGATGATAAAATCAAATTCTGTCTAAGAGGCATAATTCAGCAGTCCCCAGGCTTTTTGGTACCAGGGACCAGTTTCACGGAAGACACTTTTTTCAGGAACCAGTGTTGGGGTGGGGGAAGTTTTCTTGACAATTCAAGCACATTACATTTATTGTGCATTTGCATACTGTATTTCTATTAATATTACATCAGCTGCAGCTCACATTATCTGACATTATAAATCTTGGGGGTTGGGGGCCCCTGAAATAACTGACCCTTCTGATACAGGCAGAGTAAGAGCAGATCGTTTTGCCTTCATCATATCAAATAATTGTGGATTTAAAGCTGCAGTACAGTGTTTTTCAAATTTTTAAAACAGTAAGACTTTTATTTCCCCATATAAAATAGCTGAATGTAAGGAATGGAATGCCCCTTTTGGGATGGAAATGGCTCTAAATGAAATTTTCTAAAAGTGTAACTTAGTGGCTATTTGCAGTGCTTTATTTGGGTAAACAGAGGAGCTTTTTTCTCACTAGTACTGTTGACTGTTTTGTGTAATTCAGTAGAGGTTTATTTTACAGGTACAAGCTTAATTATAAAAGAGCCAAGTATTCTGTTGTTACATGCTTTGAGGGCTTGTTCTGAAGAAGGCTTATATAGAGGAAGGGTCTGTGAATCTTTTCTCAGTAGTACAGTTATCATGAGTTAAGATTGAATTCTGAAGCCAGAAAGTCTTTTATGGATATCGTGGCAGGGATTTAGATTTTTAAAAACCAGTTCAGTACCATATTGATACAGGATTTATTACCTTTTCTGAGCAGGTCATCTCATTTTCTAGTCTGTATGTTATTCTACTATAATCCACAAATAAGCTTTTATATTGAGTCGTGGTGGTTAGGTACAATGAAATGCTGTATCTCTGGTATTTAAAGTAACGTAATGTGAGATTTTAAGGTTTGTTGTTGTATTAAATCTTTCATTTTACAGTATGATATTAAATCAGCTTACTTGTCAAAATTGTGTCGCTTTAAAATTGTGTTTATTGTGGATATTTCTAGAGTTGGATTGAAGAAAGAGTGGCCTGAGAAATACAGCTGCATTGGAATGGGTGATGAGCAACATTAAAGTGCACTCCACAGGGTGTGGAGTGACGCCCAGTAAAGATCTGTTTTTGAGGTAACAAAGAGTAAGAGGGACTGGATGGTCCTAATGCAGAATAAAACACAGATTATGACTTAATGAAGGGTTGAGTTGCCTAAAACATTCATTTAAAGAAGCCCAAAAGCCACAATTAAGTAAAAGCATTTTTTTGTTAGATAACATTTAAAATACAGGCTTTTTAATTTTCTAGCAGCCACATTTCTGGTGCTGAAAAGAGCTTCCATTCAGAAATGAATAATCTCTTTCTTGGAGTGTGTCTTGAAGAGGCCTTGAGTACAGCCCAACAGCTGGACTCTGATAAAGCACCAAAAAGGTCCCCGAGGGCTCTGACTTAAAAGAGAGATTGCTCATACAGTGTTCTTTAGCATTTCTCTCCCACATCGAAAATATAAACTATGAAAAGCAATTATTAGTTTGCTCCATCTGCATGCTAAGTCTCTTCCGTCGTGTCCGACTCTTTGTGAGCCCATGGCCTCTAGCTCGGCAGGCTCCTCCGTCCCCCAGGCAAGAAAACTGCAGTGGGTTTTGCTGCAGTATAAAGGTTGCCTTTTAGAGAGTGAAGTGTTTTTTTTTTTTTTTAAAAAAGAGAAACCTGACTGTGAATCCCAGTTCTACCAGATATTAGTTATGTGATCTTGGATATGTTAAACCTCCCTCCAAGTGGAATTTTGGCATCTGTTAAGTGGATATATAACAATACCTACCTCATAGAATGGTGTGAGGATTAAGTCAAATAACAGATGCAAAGGCCCTGGCAATTAAATGCTGGATGCTTAATAAATGTCTGTTTTCTGTATTATAATAGCTTTGGAATATTTAACATTTTTTGAAAGTTGAGAATTAGGGACTTCCCTGGTGGTCCAGTGGCTAAGACTCCATGCTCCCAGTGCAAGGGCCCTGGCTTCAGTCCCTGGTCAGGGAGCTAGATCCCACATACCACAGCTAAGATCCAGCATAGTCAAATAAATAAACATAAAGAAAAAAACTGGGAATTAGTTTTGGAGAATGCGTTCTTCTCTCCTGGGGTGTTGACTTGCTTTCATGTTTGGCTGCGCTGGGCCTCTAGACCATGTGCACAGTAGCTGTGGCACACGGGCTTAGTGGCTCCATAGCACGTGAGATCTTCCATCACACAACAGGTTTCGAACCTGTGTCTCCTGCGTTGGCAGGCAGAGTCTTACCCACTGCGCCACCAGGGACATCCCTAAAATCTTTAATACGAATTTATAACTGTCATCATTACTGAAAACCAGGCCTTGTTACATAGGTATTTTAATATTATTGCTTGATATTGTTAAATTCTGATTAGTTTGACTTTCACTGTATTTATTACCCTCAGGAAATTGTTCAAACAGAAAACAAAACACCTCACACCTCAGTTCAGTTCAGTCCAGTCGCTCAGTCATGTCCGACTCTCTGCGACCGCACGAACTGCAGCATGCCAGGCCTCCCTGTCCATCACCAACTCCTAGAGCCCACCCAAACCCATGTCCATCAAGCTGGTGATGCCATCCAACCATCTCATCCTCTGTTGTCCCCTTCTCCGTCTGCCCTCAATCTTTCCCAGCATCAGGGTCTTTTCAAATGAGTCAGCTCTTTGCATCAGGTGGCCAAAGTATTAGAGTTTCAGCTTCAACATCACTCCTTCCAGTGAACACCCAGGACTGATCTCCTTTAGGATGGACTGGTTGGATATCCTTGCAGTCCAAGGGACTCTCAAGAGTCTTCTCCAACACCACAGTTCAAAAGGATCAATTCTTCAGCATTCAGCTTTCTTTGTAGTCCAACTCTCAACATCTGTACATGACCACTGGAAAAGCCATAGCCTTGACTTAGACAGACCTTTGTTGGCAAAGTAATGTCTCTGCTTTTTAATATGCTGTCGAGGTTGGTCATAACTTTCCTTCCAAGTAGTAAGCATCTTTTAATTTCATGGCTGCAGTCACCATCTGCAGTGATTTTGGAGCCCAGAAAAGTAAAGTCAGCCACTGTTTCCCATCTATTTGCCATGAAGTGATGGGACCAGATGCCATGATCTTCGTTTTCTGAATGTTGAGCTTTAAGCCAACTTTTTCACTCTCCTCTTTCACTTTCATCAAGAGGCTCTTTAGTTCTTCTTCACTTTCTGCCATAAGGGTGGTGTCATCTGCATATCTGAGCAAAGCTGGTAGATAGAGTTGTTTAGAAATCCCAGAGTAGTCACTCAGAAAGCTGTGGTATGACCTCGATGCGGTCTAGAAACTGAGGTTCATCTGAATTTTCCGGAAATCGTTCAGCAGTGTGAACTGTCAAGCAAACATTACACCAAAGGGAAAACTCTGTCTAGTAAGCCCATCTGGCATCTGCTTCTTAGAGGAGCAGTCCTCGTCGTGTTACGGTGTATTTGGAAAGAAGTCCAGGTGCTAGGAGAGGTGATTAGCGTTGGGTCTATGCATACCACTTTTTATTTTGCCTTTTACTACATCTTCTCTCCCACCTTCCAGCTCTTCTTTTGACCACATTCACTGCTTTTTAGGATACTTGGCAAAAGAAAATAAAGGTGGCATCTGATCCATGGTTGTTACTTTTTGTTGGTAAATCTTTTAATGGAATTCAAGATGAAAATGTTTGAAAATCATACCTTGAAATGATGACCTGGGATTTCTTCAGAGGTTATTATTTTTGTCCTGTCTTACTGTAATATAAAACATTTATTTCAACAGCTGAAATATTTTTTCTAACTAAATTTAATAAAACAAAAATTGTTATGCTTCAAGACAGGAAGGGGAGGAGGGGTGGAGTGTGCACTGTTAGTATTTGGGTGCACGGATGTTGTTTCATCCAAAGCTTGATTCAGGTTTCTCCCAAGTCACGTATTAGAGCTATGCTTTGGATTAGACTTACAGTGTACATTTTTGACATTTATCAAATGAGTCATGATGTCAGGAATGGACAGTTTGGCGGAAGGTTAGTAAGAAGATAAACCCAACGAGAATCTGTCTGTGGAGGCATTACTGTTTTTTATCTTTCATGTGTATCATCTTGCTAGAATTTTATGAAAATGAAAAACTATAGGAAATTGAATAATCTGTAGAAAAATGCCTGTGCTATATTCCTAGTGTTATGGCTGACAGAAAAATTTGGAACTAATACCGTAATTAAGATCTCAGAGTCCATATAGATTGGTTGTGGTAAACAGGATTTATGTCGTTAGATTTTTTTTCAAACGTGTTTTTTTTGATAACTTAAAAAAATAAGATTGGACCACTTTAAAAAATGTCTTTATTGAATTTGCTACAATATTGCTTATATTTTATGTTCTGGTTTTTTGACTGCGAGGCACCTGGGATCTTAGCTCCCCAACCAGGGACTGGATTCACTCCCCCGCTTTGGAAGGGGAAATCTTAACCACTGGACTGCCAGGGAAGTCCCCTGCTCAGACCTGTTTTTAATGCAATTTTACTGAATATCCTTTTCCCTCAGATTATCAGCTTTACTGTTATGATGTGATATGTTTGAATTAATAACTTGGTTTTCTTAGAAAGGACATTCTTAAATCTTTGTGTGCCAGTCACAAATGGGTTTATTTGGTAAAGGCCATTTCACAGAGTTTAAGCAAGATTGTTTCTTTATAAAATGCTAACTCTGTATTTAAGCCATTTATTTCTCTGAGAAGATTAAATATTCCACAGTTTATGTGACTGTTTGCTAAGCTCTACCCTCTCCATTATTCTTGTCTGGAGAATTCCATGGACAGAGGAGCCTGGTGAATTACAGTCCATGGGGTCACAAAGAGTCGATCACGCCTGAGCAACTAAGCACAGCACAGCACCTAATAAGCTCCAGAAGAAGCTAGTTAGTCCTAGAGTCAGGAACTTGCCTCCTGCTATTTATTTGCTTATCTGCATCTGTTTTTATTCCATAGTAAAGTGCTTGTAGAATCTCTGCCACTGTCCATTACTGGACCTTCTGGAATGTTCTAGTTGCCAGGTTTCTTCCTGAGCACCGTATCTGTGAGCTTGCCCATCCTCCTTCTGTCTCCATACTCTCTGAAAATTTAAGTAACGTTTCTTCTCTAGAAATCCTTTCAAGTGGATGTTACTAGTTTTTCAGTTTTCTTTTTATCTTGGGAAAACAGGCTCAGCATTGCTCTGGCCCTTCATTAATCTGGCTGGGTCCTTGGCCTTTGACCCATGTGTACCCTGTGAGTATACTGGTTTCCTTATTGCTATCATTGGCAAATTTCCACATTCTTTCAGGATTTTAGCATTTGACACACAATTTACATTTCCGTTTTACTTTCTGGCTTTTACTATGAGGATATCTAGCATTCATTTGTTGTGTCATTAAACTGTTGCTGTGGGCTCTTGGATTCACTTTATCGAACAGCCATATACACACTCAGCAACCTATATGGACACAGTCTAGACGTGCACTCCAGTATAATAGCCAAGAGTCACCTGTGGCTTTTGAGTACTTGAAACAGCTAGTGCAGATTGAGATGTGGTATAAAATGTAAAACACAGTGGTCTCCTGGTATCTGCAGGGATTTGTTCACTGATCCACTCTCCTCAGAAACCAAAATCTCTGCTGCTTAATTCCCTTATATAAAATGGTGTAGTATTTGCATGTACTCTATGCACATGCTCATGTGTACAGACATGCTTTGGAGATACATTGGGTTCAGCTCCAGATCACCGCAATAGATGAATATCACAGTAAAGCGAATTGTATACATTTTTTGATTTCTCAGTGCACATAAAATTTATGTTTACACTATACAGTATTCTTATTAAATGTGCAAAGCGTTATGTCTAAAAAACTGGGCAGTCACAGACAATTAATTGGATGGACCGATGAGAGGCTTCTTCAGTAGGTAGGAAGAATGTGAATACAGCATGGGCGGTCCTTGTGTCCTCCAGCTATCAAGGCAATGAGTTGCCCAAGCATAAAAGCCATTCCCCAAACTTCCACATATGAAAGTGTAACCAGAGGGAGTACACAAGGCCCCCACATAAGTGATAGAATTTATGGATTCTTTCATTGGTGTAGAGGCTTAGCATTGCTTACCAAGGCTCAGTTAACTACTATGTTGTTATGCCCTGACAGGTTACCTCCATATAACGTTTCACATACATATTGAAAAGTTTTTTTCCCCTTATCCCAGGACTGGATCAAACTGAGGCAGCAAATAAGTTTAGGAGAGTTTAGCACCAAGACTGTATGAAGTGGTACCGTGGAAAAATTTGGGAACCCCAGTGAAATCACTTAGAGGGTAAACCAAAGAGCCAGTGCTGTCTTGGCGCGACTGAGGTTTCTGGTGGCAAGTCCAGCAGTCATCAAGGTTCTGCCATTTGCAGGCGTTGGGCATCGTTGTCATTCCATGAAATGGGGGGGAGAGAAACAGGTTAAGAGGTAGCAGGGAAAGAAAGGTGTACAGGCCTAGTTTGGACTTCTTGGGAAAGCTGTCACCCTCAGAGGCCGTCTGCTCGAAGCCCTAGTGAGCTTTATGTTCAAGTTGTCAGACCGTGTGCAGGGCCATTTGGGATTTGGTGCCTTCCTCTGGTGCTGTACATGGACCCAGGATTCTGTTCCCTGCAGTGTGGCAGCGTGAAGATTAGTCCACAGTACCTGATAGCGGTCCTTCCTGTGGGGCTGGAGAGCCCTTTTGGAGGTGTCTTTTCCATTATCATGATCTCCAGGTTGTAAAATGTGATACATTTCTTTCCTCCCATAATTGCACTGTGAAATGAGTTCTCTACCACAGAATAGTTATTTTTAATGGAAGCAATTAGACCTTTACAACCTGGAACTGTGTCTCCCTTTATCCATTGTGGATCAAAAGACGCAAGACTTAGGTGCTTCAGGCATCCTGTTACAAGGAGAATAGACTCCCCTAAAATCTCTGCAAATATATATGTTGTAATGAAAAACAGGAATATTTAATAAGAGTTTCAGACTTTAGGGGGGAACCAAATAGGGAGAAAAAAAATAAATTCTTCACTTGATCAAATTGTTGTAAATAAATTATAGATCACTTAAAGGAGAAGAGTAAAAATAAAGAAGACTCTTTACATGGGGAAAACAAAACATGAAAACAGTCGGCTTTAAATTAGGGTTTTAGAATCCTTACACTGTTCAATCTTACGACATTACAGTTATCAAAAAACTGTATTCCTGAATACCTGTCAGAGTCCTTTCCCTCTTTAAAGATGAAACGTTTCCAAAAGCATTAGAATAAACCAGTAACTGCCTAGAAATTGCAAATACATGAAAAAAACCATATTAAAGGTCTGATGAGTTCATTATAATGAGATTAAGAATGAAATTGCTTATTTCTGTGATATACATTTAAAAATTGACTGAAACATTGTATCAATTCATCTTAGGATTCAGGAATTTGATCTAGTTTTGAATACTTATATTAACATACACCTTTACAAATGAGGTAAACAGATTCAGTAGTCCTTCTTATATGACAAGCCTCCTATATAATTTGTCAATATATATCAATTTATGTGATCAGCTTACTTAATATATCAGATAAGACTGATTCATTCAACAGAATACCAGCCGAGAGACAAATCCTTTTAGATTGTCCAGTGTCCTCTGGGAGAACCTAAAGTTGGTTTAAGTAAACAGACACACAATGAAAGACTTCATTTCTAAATGAAGACCTTCCTGATTTTTGAGAAGTGCTTTAAAAACATCAATAGGTTTTTTAAAAATAGTTTTATTTGTTAATTCACTTGACTGTGCCAGGCCTTAGTTGTGGCATGCCAGAGGTTTTAGACGTTCGATCAAGCAGGACCTCAGATCACGGTGAAATGATCCTTAGGTATCTGTTTGACTATAGTAATAAGAAAAGATTTCAAAGGCAAATACAAAAGGTTACATAGCTGTAAGGGAAACTTAGCTCTTTTAATATTGAGAAGATTTAATTTTCTTTAATATGCAAAGAGTTGGTTAGCATAAAATAAAATAATTTTGGTAAACTACAAATTTTTGTTTCTAAGGAGGTTAATTAAAGATAAGTTAAAAGACTTTCATAATCTTTTTTTCAGGAGCAAACCAATAATTCCAAAAAGACTGTTCTTTTAGGAAATGAAAATGAAAGTAAATTAGGTTTTAGTTTTATGTAAGTATACCACTGATTTTAAAACTTACTCTTAAAGGCCTTGTGTTATTTAGCCAGCTTGACCACACATGAAGCTCCTTTTTTTTTCCTCAAAGAATTCTTTTGTCCTATATTCTTGTCCTATATTTATTCTTTCCAGTTCTGAAACAATCAGCCCCTCTTTACAACAAAATTGCTTTCTTTTTCTCAGCAAAATGTATGCCTCATAACTTTTTAAACTGAAAAAAAGTTGTGTTCCCTTATTTCTTATAGCATTAAACAAATATCAGTCATCTGTTACTGGAAAATTTATGAATACATTCCCTAATTCTAAAGACATATGTTCCTCATAGTTAATTTTCCAGTGTGGCATGTTTAGCAGTAGACCCAAATATCTTTTTAAAATTTTTATGGAAGTATAGTTGATTTGTAGTTTATTACTTTATTAGTTCCTGATATACATCAAAATGATTCAGTTATCTATATCTGTGTGTGTATATATAATTATGGATGTAGGTGTGTGTTTGTGAGCTGTCGCTCACTTGTGTCTGACTGTGAGCCCATGGACAGTAGCCCGCCAGACTCCTCTGTCCATGGGATTTTCCAAGCAAGAATACTGGAGTGGGTTGCCATACCCTTCTCCAGGGGATCTTCCCAACCCAGGGATCAAACCTGTGTCTCCTGTGGCTCCGGCACTGGCAGGCAGATTCTTAACCACTGAGCCATCAGGGAAGCCAGTGTGTGTCTATACATATAAATATTTGTATTTATAGTCTTTTCTATTAGTTTATTATTGGATACGGAATATAGTTCCCTGAACTATATAGTAGATCCTTGTTGTTTATCTGCTTTATATACGGTAGTTTGTATCTGCTAATCCCAACTGTTGATTTAGCCATTGTCCACCCCTTTTCCCCTTTGATAAGCACAAATCTGTTTTCCGTGTCTGTGGGTGTTTCTCTGCTGTAATTAACTCCATTTGTGTGATACTTTAGATTACACATGTGAGTGATAGCATATGGCATTTGTCTTTCTCTTTCTGACTTAGTTCACTTAGTATGGTATTATTTCATTTCTTTTATGTCTCAGTGAGATATCTATATCTGTATCTGTCTCACAGCCTCTTAATCCAGTCATCTGTTGATAGGCCCTAGAGTTGCTTTCATGTCTCGGCTGTTTTCAGTAGTGCTGAATATTGAGGTGCCATGTATCTTTTCAAATAAAAATTTTCTCCAGATATGTACCCAGGAAGGGGATTACTAGATCATCAGTTCAGTTCAGTTGTTCTGTCGTGTCCAACCCTTTGCAACCACGTGAACTGCAGCACACCAGTCCTCCCTGTCCATCATCATCTCCCGGAACTTGCTCAAATGTCCACTGAGTCGGTGATGCCATCCATCCATCTCATCCTCTGTCGTCCCCTTCTCCTCCTGCCTTCAGTCTTTCCCAGCATCAGGGTCCTTTCCAATTAGTTCTTTGCATCAGGTGGCCAATGTATTGGAGCTTCAGGTTCAGCATCAGTCCTTCCAATGAATATTCAGGGTTGATTTCCTTTAGGATTCACTGGTTTCATCTCCTTGCAGTCCAAGGGACTCTCAAGAGTCTTCTCCAACCCCACAGTGCAAAGCATCAGTTCTTCGGTGCTTAGCCTTCTTTATGATCCAACTCTCATATGCGTACATGACTATTTGAAAAACCATAGCTTTGACTGTTTGGACCTTTGTAGGTAAGTTAATGTCTCTGCTCTTTAATGTGCTGTCTAGGTTTGTCATAACTTTTTTTTGTTTGTTTGTTTGTTTGTTTTTTGGTTTTTTTTTTTTTTTGGAACAGAGAAAGGTTTATTACAGGGCCATGCAAGGAGATGGGTGGCTCATGCCCTAAGAAGCACAAAGTTACTGAAAACTTTTAGCAAAGATCTTTTTTTTTTTTTTTGTATTTATTTATTTTTTTACACGAACTCCCAAACATGAACCCCCCTCCCACCTCCCACCCCACATCTTCCCTCCAGATCATCCCCATACACCAGCCCCAAGCATCCTGCATCCTGCTGTCATAACTTTTTTTGCAGGGAGTAGGCATCTTAATTTCGTGGCTGCAGTCACCATCCACAGTGATTTTTTGGAGTGCAAGAAAATAAAGTCTGTCACTGTTTCCATTGTTTCCCCATCTATTTGCCATGAAGTGAAGTGATGGGACCAGATGCCATGATCTTCATTTCTTGACTGTTGAGTTTTAAGCCAACCTTTTCACTCTCATTTTTCACTTTCATCAAGACGTTCTTTAATTTCTCTTCACTTTCAGCCATAAGGATGGTGTTTCTGCATAGTTGAGGGTACTGATATTTCTCCCGGCAATCTTGATTCCAGCTTGTGCTACATCCAGTCCAGCGTTTTCAATGATGTACTCTGCATACAAGTTAAATAAGCAGGGTTATGATACACAGGGTTGATGTACTCCTTTCACAATTTTGAATGAGTCCATTGTTCCATGTCTGTTTCTAAATGTTGCTTCTTGACCTGCATATAGGTTTCTCAGGAGGCAGGTAAGGTACTCTGGTATTTCCATGTCTTTAAGAATTTACCACAGTGTCTTGTCTGGAAATTCACATCTTTGTTCTCAAGTGTGGTGGACGCCTTTCTGGGACTGCGTTCCAGGCCTGCCATTTCTTCCATTCTTTTCCACTTTATAAAAATTCTGGGCTCTCATTCAGGTTGAAGTCAACCCTACTGGATGATATGGCAACTCTGCTTTTAGTTGAGGATGGGATGGTTGGGTAGCATCGCCAAATCAGTGGACATGAGTTTGTGCAAACTTTGGGAGATAGTGAAGGATAGAGAAACCTGGCATGTTGCAGTCCGTGGGATCGCAGAGTCAGACACTACTGAGCAACTGAACAACAGCAACTTTGGTCTTTATCCTGATTATTACATTAAATGATATTTTGTTTCACCTCTTGTATTGGTTTCCTTCTATTTCATTGAGATTGAGATTCACATTCTGCATTAGCCCTTCTATATGTGACTTGTGGCAAGTTACTTTATTTCCTCAGAGCATGTTTTCTCATTTTTAAAATGATTTACTTTATAGAGATTTTGTGTAATTAAAGTAAATCTGTGCTTTATAGTAAACAGACTCCGAATAAATAGAGTTTGTGTTTCATCCTTCGGAAACTATATCTTCCTGCTTTAAAGATTTATTTTCATTTTGCCTGTCTCAAACATATTTGTTTCAAATGATTTTTTGTTATTTAGTCCTGTACCCTTGGTGACCTCATCCATTCCCATTGCAAGGAGTTAGTTTTATGTTGCTGATCACAAGTATGTTCAATTCATGTCTGATTACTCTGTATGCTTTTATACTTGGGGTTTTCTTTGATAATTAAAATCAGTATGATACAGTTGAATCGATCATATTTTCATCCAAAGCAGAGAAAACAGCTAATGCAAAGACATTAAGAGAATAAAACTTGATATGTTTGAGTGAAATAAGTAAGGCTAACATTGCATGAGAGCAGTGGGAGATGAGTTGAGGTCTGAGAGGTGGCTTGGGCCACCTCATTTTTGGTTCTTTGGTGCTTCCTTACCGCTTAAGTCTAGTTACTTAGAAAGTCTTGCCATCGGTATACCAGTCATTTAAAAATAGGCCTCCTTTGTCTAGATTCATCGTGGTCGACTAGGTCCTTATCAGCGTGTACCTGGACTATTAGAGTGTCCCCTGACTAGTAACCCTGACACAGGTCCTTTTCTCTAGTACCCCCTATTATCATGGCAGTTATTTTCACTGAACAAATCTAATGATACTGCTTCCGTGTTCAGCATGTCCTGGATTCCTTTTAAGGTAAAGTCCTTTCCTATCCTGACATACCTCTTTAGCTCAGCAGTTCAGCCCTAATCTAATTCTCTGTCCCCCCGGCTCACCCACTTCTAGGTGTTGGCATCCCTGACCTTTCAGACTTCAGCAGGCTTTCCCCAGCTTTTCCAGTTTCCAGGTTTTCGTGCTTCTGTTGTATTCTTTGTTTTGCTCACACATGGTACTCCTCTCCTCATGTGGCCAACTTCCCTTCCTGCTTCCCCATCCCTTGTTGAGCTCTGATGTGGAGGTTCTCTGGAAATCTTCTCCCAGGAAGAATTAAATCAGTTTTTGCTTTGCATCTTGCCATGTTGTTCATACTCTTTAAAGCGTTTGCTGTATTTTGTTACAGTTGTTAGGGAAGTTATCAGTTTCTTAAACACAGGAACCATGTCTTTATGAGCTTTGTCATTAGGACAGCTGTTGATGCTGGGGGAAAAAAAATTGTTGAGCTGCTGCATTTTAAAATATATGGTATGAGAGGTTTTTTCATTCCCAAAAAAAGTTTTTAGTCTGATTCTCTTTCATTGATGATACTGCTAGTTAACTAACATCATCAAAAAAAGAAAATCTAAAGCAGTTTTGATTGGAGGCCTTGTTTGNGTGTGTGTTTGTGAGCTGTCGCTCACTTGTGTCTGACTGTGAGCCCATGGACAGTAGCCCGCCAGACTCCTCTGTCCATGGGATTTTCCAAGCAAGAATACTGGAGTGGGTTGCCATACCCTTCTCCAGGGGATCTTCCCAACCCAGGGATCAAACCTGTGTCTCCTGTGGCTCCGGCACTGGCAGGCAGATTCTTAACCACTGAGCCATCAGGGAAGCCAGTGTGTGTCTATACATATAAATATTTGTATTTATAGTCTTTTCTATTAGTTTATTATTGGATACGGAATATAGTTCCCTGAACTATATAGTAGATCCTTGTTGTTTATCTGCTTTATATACGGTAGTTTGTATCTGCTAATCCCAACTGTTGATTTAGCCATTGTCCACCCCTTTTCCCCTTTGATAAGCACAAATCTGTTTTCCGTGTCTGTGGGTGTTTCTCTGCTGTAATTAACTCCATTTGTGTGATACTTTAGATTACACACGTGAGTGGTAGCATATGGCATTTGTCTTTCTCTTTCTGACTTAGTTCACTTAGTATGGTATTATTTCATTTCTTTTATGTCTCAGTGAGATATCTATATCTGTATCTGTCTCACAGCCTCTTAATCCAGTCATCTGTTGATAGGCCCTAGAGTTGCTTTCATGTCTCGGCTGTTTTCAGTAGTGCTGAATATTGAGGTGCCATGTATCTTTTCAAATAAAAATTTTCTCCAGATATATACCCAGGAAGGGGATTACTAGATCATCAGTTCAGTTCAGTTGTTCTGTCGTGTCCAACCCTTTGCAACCACGTGAACTGCAGCACACCAGTCCTCCCTGTCCATCATCATCTCCCGGAACTTGCTCAAATGTCCACTGAGTCGGTGATGCCATCCATCCATCTCATCCTCTGTCGTCCCCTTCTCCTCCTGCCTTCANCCCTTTGCAACCACGTGAACTGCAGCACACCAGTCCTCCCTGTCCATCATCATCTCCCGGAACTTGCTCAAATGTCCACTGAGTCGGTGATGCCATCCATCCATCTCATCCTCTGTCGTCCCCTTCTCCTCCTGCCTTCAGTCTTTCCCAGCATCAGGGTCCTTTCCAATTAGTTCTTTGCATCAGGTGGCCAATGTATTGGAGCTTCAGGTTCAGCATCAGTCCTTCCAATGAATATTCAGGGTTGATTTCCTTTAGGATTCACTGGTTTCATCTCCTTGCAGTCCAAGGGACTCTCAAGAGTCTTCTCCAACCCCACAGTGCAAAGCATCAGTTCTTCGGTGCTTAGCCTTCTTTATGATCCAACTCTCATATGCGTACATGACTATTTGAAAAACCATAGCTTTGACTGTTTGGACCTTTGTAGGTAAGTTAATGTCTCTGCTCTTTAATGTGCTGTCTAGGTTTGTCATAACTTTTTTTTGTTTGTTTGTTTGTTTGTTTTTTTTTTTTTTTTTTTTTTGGAACAGAGAAAGGTTTATTACAGGGCCATGCAAGGAGATGGGTGGCTCATGCCCTAAGAAGCACAAAGTTACTGAAAACTTTTAGCAAAGATCTTTTTTTTTTTTTTTGTATTTATTTATTTTTTTACACGAACTCCCAAACATGAACCCCCCTCCCACCTCCCACCCCACATCTTCCCTCCAGATCATCCCCATACACCAGCCCCAAGCATCCTGCATCCTGCTGTCATAACTTTTTTTGCAGGGAGTAGGCATCTTAATTTCGTGGCTGCAGTCACCATCCACAGTGATTTTTTGGAGTGCAAGAAAATAAAGTCTGTCACTGTTTCCATTGTTTCCCCATCTATTTGCCATGAAGTGAAGTGATGGGACCAGATGCCATGATCTTCATTTCTTGACTGTTGAGTTTTAAGCCAACCTTTTCACTCTCATTTTTCACTTTCATCAAGACGTTCTTTAATTTCTCTTCACTTTCAGCCATAAGGATGGTGTTTCTGCATAGTTGAGGGTACTGATATTTCTCCCGGCAATCTTGATTCCAGCTTGTGCTACATCCAGTCCAGCGTTTTCAATGATGTACTCTGCATACAAGTTAAATAAGCAGGGTTATGATACACAGGGTTGATGTACTCCTTTCACAATTTTGAATGAGTCCATTGTTCCATGTCTGTTTCTAAATGTTGCTTCTTGACCTGCATATAGGTTTCTCAGGAGGCAGGTAAGGTACTCTGGTATTTCCATGTCTTTAAGAATTTACCACAGTGTCTTGTCTGGAAATTCACATCTTTGTTCTCAAGTGTGGTGGACGCCTTTCTGGGACTGCGTTCCAGGCCTGCCATTTCTTCCATTCTTTTCCACTTTATAAAAATTCTGGGCTCTCATTCAGGTTGAAGTCAACCCTACTGGATGATATGGCAACTCTGCTTTTAGTTGAGGATGGGATGGTTGGGTAGCATCGCCAAATCAGTGGACATGAGTTTGTGCAAACTTTGGGAGATAGTGAAGGATAGAGAAACCTGGCATGTTGCAGTCCGTGGGATCGCAGAGTCAGACACTACTGAGCAACTGAACAACAGCAACTTTGGTCTTTATCCTGATTATTACATTAAATGATATTTTGTTTCACCTCTTGTATTGGTTTCCTTCTATTTCATTGAGATTGAGATTCACATTCTGCATTAGCCCTTCTATATGTGACTTGTGGCAAGTTACTTTATTTCCTCAGAGCATGTTTTCTCATTTTTAAAATGATTTACTTTATAGAGATTTTGTGTAATTAAAGTAAATCTGTGCTTTATAGTAAACAGACTCCGAATAAATAGAGTTTGTGTTTCATCCTTCGGAAACTATATCTTCCTGCTTTAAAGATTTATTTTCATTTTGCCTGTCTCAAACATATTTGTTTCAAATGATTTTTTGTTATTTAGTCCTGTACCCTTGGTGACCTCATCCATTCCCATTGCAAGGAGTTAGTTTTATGTTGCTGATCACAAGTATGTTCAATTCATGTCTGATTACTCTGTATGCTTTTATACTTGGGGTTTTCTTTGATAATTAAAATCAGTATGATACAGTTGAATCGATCATATTTTCATCCAAAGCAGAGAAAACAGCTAATGCAAAGACATTAAGAGAATAAAACTTGATATGTTTGAGTGAAATAAGTAAGGCTAACATTGCATGAGAGCAGTGGGAGATGAGTTGAGGTCTGAGAGGTGGCTTGGGCCACCTCATTTTTGGTTCTTTGGTGCTTCCTTACCGCTTAAGTCTAGTTACTTAGAAAGTCTTGCCATCGGTATACCAGTCATTTAAAAATAGGCCTCCTTTGTCTAGATTCATCGTGGTCGACTAGGTCCTTATCAGCGTGTACCTGGACTATTAGAGTGTCCCCTGACTAGTAACCCTGACACAGGTCCTTTTCTCTAGTACCCCCTATTATCATGGCAGTTATTTTCACTGAACAAATCTAATGATACTGCTTCCGTGTTCAGCATGTCCTGGATTCCTTTTAAGGTAAAGTCCTTTCCTATCCTGACATACCTCTTTAGCTCAGCAGTTCAGCCCTAATCTAATTCTCTGTCCCCCCGGCTCACCCACTTCTAGGTGTTGGCATCCCTGACCTTTCAGACTTCAGCAGGCTTTCCCCAGCTTTTCCAGTTTCCAGGTTTTCGTGCTTCTGTTGTATTCTTTGTTTTGCTCACACATGGTACTCCTCTCCTCATGTGGCCAACTTCCCTTCCTGCTTCCCCATCCCTTGTTGAGCTCTGATGTGGAGGTTCTCTGGAAATCTTCTCCCAGGAAGAATTAAATCAGTTTTTGCTTTGCATCTTGCCATGTTGTTCATACTCTTTAAAGCGTTTGCTGTATTTTGTTACAGTTGTTAGGGAAGTTATCAGTTTCTTAAACACAGGAACCATGTCTTTATGAGCTTTGTCATTAGGACAGCTGTTGATGCTGGGGGAAAAAAAATTGTTGAGCTGCTGCATTTTAAAATATATGGTATGAGAGGTTTTTTCATTCCCAAAAAAAGTTTTTAGTCTGATTCTCTTTCATTGATGATACTGCTAGTTAACTAACATCATCAAAAAAAGAAAATCTAAAGCAGTTTTGATTGGAGGCCTTGTTTGAAGTCAAGAACATAGACTGTGTCATTCAGGGATACTTTGGGAAGAAAGGGCTTCCCTTGGGGCTTCCCTGAGAGCTCAGCTGGTAAAGAATCCACCTGCAGTGCATGAGACCCCGGTTCAGTTCCTGGGATGGGAAGACCTGCTGGAGCAGGGATAGGCTCCCCACTCAGGCATTCTTGGGCTTCCCTTGTGGCTCATCTGGTAAAGAATGCGCCTGCAGTGCGGGAGACCTGGGTTCCATCTCTGGGTTGAAAGATCCCTTGGAGAAGGGAAAGGCTAGCCACTGCAGTATTCTGGCCTGGAGGGTTCCATGGACTATATAGTCCAGGGGGTTTCAAGGAGTCAGACATGACTGAGCGACTTTCATTTTCACTTTTGCAGGAAAACCCAGGGGGATTGTATTGATCAAGTTCAATTTAGTCGCTCAGTCGTGTCTGACTCTTTGATACCTCATGGACTGCAGCACGCCAGTCTTCCTCGTCCGTCACCAATTCCTGGAGTCTCATGTCCATTGCGTCAGTGATACCATCCAACCATCTCATCCTGTGTCGTCCCCTTCTCCCCCTGCCTTCAATGTTTCGCAGCATTGGGGTCTTTTCCAGTGAGTCAGTTCTTCGCATCAGGTAGCCAAAGGATTGCAGTTTCATCTTCAGCATCAGTGCTTCCAATGAATATTGAGGACTGATTTCCTTTAGGATGGACTGGTTGGATCTCCTTGCAGTCCAAGGGGCTCTTAAAAGTCTTCTCCAGCACCACAATTCAAAAGCATCAATTCTTTAGTGCTCAGCTTTCTTTATAGTCCAACTCTCACATCCATACATGACTACTGAAAAAAAACCATAGCTTTGACTAGGCAGATCTTTGTTGGCAAAGTAATATCTCTGCTTTTTAATATGCTGTCTAGGTTGGTCATAACTTTTCTTCCAAGGAGCAAGTGTCACCATCTGCAGTGATTTTAAAGCCCCCCCAAAATAAAGTCTCTCACTGTTTCCATTGTTCCCCCATTTATTTGCAGTGAAGTTATGGGACCAAACACCATGGTCTTAGTTTTCTGAATGTTGAGTTTTAAGCCAACTTTTACACTCTACTCTTTCACTTTTGCAGAGAGGCTCTTTGGTTCTTCTTTGCTTTCTGCCATAAGGGTGGTGTCATCTGCATGTCTGAGGTGATTGGTGTTTCTCCCAGCATTCTTGATTCCAGCTTGTGCTTCATCTAGTGTGGCATTTCTCACGATGTACTTTGCATAGAAGTTAAATAAGCAGGGAGACAATATACAGCCTTGACATACTCCTTTCCCAATTTGAAACCAGTCTGCTGTTCCATGTCCAGTTCTAACTGTTGCTTCCTGACCTGCATACAGATTTCTCAGGAGGCAGGCCAGGTGGTCTGGTATTCACATCTCTTTCAGAATTGTCCAGTTTGTTGTGATCCACACAGTCAAAGGCTTTGGCATATTCAATAAAGCAGAAGTAAATATTTTTCTTGAACTCTCTTGCTTTTTCCATGATCCAGCGGATGTTGGCAATTTGATCTCTGGTTCCTCTGCCTTTTTTCAATCCAACTTGAACATCTGGAAGTTCATGATTCATGTACTGTTGAAGCCTGGCTTGGAGAATTTTCAGCATTATTTTGCTAGTATGTGAGATGAGTGCAGTTGTACAGTAGTATGAGCATTCTTTGGCTTTGCCTTTCTTTGGGATTGGAATTAAAACTGACCTTTTCCAGTCTTGTGGCCATTGCTGAGTTTCCAAATTTGCTGGCATATTGAGTGCAGCACTTTCACAGCATCATCTTTTAGGATTTGAAATAGCTTAACTAGAATTCCATCATCTCCACTAGCTTTGTTGGTAGTGATGCCTCCTAAGGCCCTCTTGACTTTGCATTCTAGGATGTCTGGCTCTAGGTGAATGATCACATTCATCGTGGTTATCTGAGTCATAAAGATCTTTTTTGTACAGTTCTTCTGTGTATTCTTGCCACCTCTTCTTAGTATCTTCTGCTTCTGTTACGTTCATACTGTTTCTGTCCTTTATTGTGCCCATCTTTGCATGAAATGTTCCCTTGGTTTCTCTGATTTTCTTGAAGAGATCTCTAGTCTTTCTCATTCAATTGTTTTCCTCTACCTCTTTGCACTGAGGAAGGCTTTCTTATCTCTCCTTGGTATTTTGGTAGCATTCACATGGGTGTATCTTTCCTTTTCTCCTTTGCCTTTCGCCTCTCTTCTTTTGATTGTGTTGATAGTGTCACAAAAAAGCAGCTCTGTGAATAGTGCAGTGGTTAAGTTTCTCCCTGTTAACTGGAGTGATACGTTTTTCTCCAGAGTAAACTGGCCTAATTGAGATGAAGTTTGCCAACCTAATTAGCTTCCTATTTTTGCTTTTCTTTGTTTTCTGTCACTGTTATCAGAAATTCTTGGTGTGTTCTTTGGGGTGGGGCTAGAGCTATGTGATTCCTAAAATGAGTTTTATCCTTAACTGCTTGATATTATTGAAGTATAAGGGAATTGTTATTTACTATTTCAGATAGGGGAAGCAGCCAGTGTTGTGGTGAGACAGAAAGTTCCCCTGAGGCACTGGCAGCAGCAAGCCCGTTGGTAGGTGACTCAGCTGTTTCCTAAACCTGTCTCATGTGAGTGTGTGCATGATGTCTGTTTATTATCAGCAGAATAAGTGCTGGGGGAGTCACATTACATGGCAGGGGCAATGTTTATTTAACCAGCTCAGTGATGGTCTAAAAATAACTTGTAGGGAATTTTCTTGTAGTATCCTTAAAAAAATCATAATAGAGTCACACCAATGAGTGTTTTGCATTATAGATAACTTTGAATATTATAGTTGGCCAGTACTATTTCACTTCTTTAAGTGTAAAGATCAAAAGTTTGATATTTAAATAAAAGTTTAGGAAAAGAAGATAAACTTCTATTTTTCCAGAAAATAATTCTGCACAATTACATTTTAGCTTGTTTTATGAGTATATACTCATTTTGGGTGCTTCAGGGCCATCATTGATGTGTTTGTGTTCTAATTTTTTATATAGGAACTGTTCCTTTTTCTGAAATTAAAAAACAAATGCCTTTCTGACATAGGAACAGTAATGATGTGTATTTGCTGGATTTCTGTAATATTAAATTATGATATTAGTAGTTTTACTCTGATTTTCTTGAGTTGCTTACCTTGTACTTAGGATTTGCACCACTGGTTACTGTAATTGAGTCTTTCACTGTGTGAAATGTGATTATTATTACCCTGTGTACCTATTTATATGCATGGCTCTGAAAGAGAAAGCCCTTGGAAGCCTGAACATATCTAGTAATCGTAATCTGCTCATCTGCCTGGGAAGCAGTGAGTCACTATGATTTATTCTTTTTGACATTTGGATGTTTGTCTTCGAAGTGCAGCATGTGAACTTGAGTCAGACTATTTCAGAAGGAGAATGGATTCATTAAGAAGAAATAGGTGCCAGCATTCTGTTTACAATAATGTTTAACTATGTATGAACATTTGATTAGGTCTGGCAGTCCATAGGATTATATTGCTTACACAGTGCTTTATACTACATATAAAGTGGGAAATACACAGCTTTTTATGGTGGATGAATAAAGTAAATTGTGAATTAAACAATTATTGTACTGTTTTAATCTTTAATTCTGTGTTTCAGAAGATATTAAGCAAGGATGAGAGGATTTGTTTTATTTTGAATATTTACTGGGATTTCTATTTTAGCATCCTTTTAGTTGGTGTAGTTGTTAGGAATTTAATATACATAAAATGGTATTTTAATATACATACCTTCTAATTAAGTCCATATAAATGGAACCTGACTTAAACACTATTTGAAAGTAATTCCAGCAATTGAATTGGCTATTTGTTATTCCATATAAGTGAAAAATTGGTTGTTTCTCGGTATTAATGTTATCTGGGCCTGAAAACCTAAAGTTCAGCCATGGTGTTTGTGCATGTTCTGAAGAACAAATGAAAAATGATTTCAAGCCAACTCACATATTATTCCACAGGAAATAAATTGTGATTTGGGAAAAGGGAAAGTGGTTCTCCAGTCCTTGTAAGATTGGTGGTGGCAACAGGCCAATGAACCCTTACTGAACCCTGAATGACATGAATAAACAGTGTTTTCTCTTTTGTAATTGAGGAATTATTTGTGTTTCCTGTAGTACTATTTATTGCAGATGTCCAGTGGAGTAGGGGGAATTTTGTTTTATTTTCAGTTAATACCTCTCTGTGACATGGTTACATGTATACTCTGCCTGGGTCTCATTCTCTGTGTTACTCTCCTTTCTTGGAAATAAATGATAAGACCTTGGGCTTTCCCATCACTGAAATATATAAAAGTCATTGTGTGTTGTGCAGACTGTTAAATGATGATTTCAAATCTGTATAAGGTGATTTCTTTTATAACTAGCTACCGTTCGTGAGTTTTGGGTGGATTACAGTGCCGTATCAAGTTATCAATGTTCAGAGAGGTCTACTTGATCAAGTATCGCTTAGAATTCAACAAGATACAAATAAGCAAGTATATTTAAGTATATGTGGAGAGATTCGTATTAGTCAGACAACTAATTGATGATGTTGAATATATGCTGTTGAAACAAACTTGTTTGTGATTAGACTTTGTGATTTTTTTGATACTTACATTTTTTAAAAATTGTGTTAATGTTAAATACATAGAACATTTGCTATCTCAACCATTTAAAAGTGTACAGTTCAAGGTATTACTTACATCCACATATTTGTGTAATGTCAGTACTATCTATCTCGAGAACTCCTTTATCTTGTGCAGCTGGAACTCTGTACCAATTGAATTATAGCCACCAACCCCTTCCCCCTACCACTGGGCAGCAGCCGTTCCATTTTCTGTCTTTAAATCTGACTAGTTTAAGTACCTCAAAATGAAATCAGTTCAGTTCAGTTCAGTCACTCAGTCGTATCCGACTCTTTGCATCCCCATGAATCGCAGCACGCCAGGGCTCCCTGTCCATCACCAACTCCCGGAGTTCACTCACACTTAGGTCCATTGAGTCGGTGTTGCCATCTAGCCATCTCATCCTCTGTTGTCCCCTTCTCCTTCCCCCAATCCCTCCGAGCATCAGAGTCTTTTCCAATGAGTTAGCTCTTCGCATGAGGTGGCCAAAGTACTGGAGTTTCAGCTTTTCAAAGTACTGGAGTTTCAGCTTCAGCATCACTCCTTCCAATGAACACCCAGGACTGATCTCCTTTAGAACTCACGTTGGACTCCTATATTAAAGTGTTTGTTGAAGTACTCAGCAGTGAGGCCAGCTGAGAATCCCAGGACTGGAGATATAAGAAACACAGCCAACATTCAATTCACAAGTCACTCATTTTCTTGTACACAGTTAGCCAATAACGCAGGTTTGTCAAAGGAAGGAAAACAGAAAAGGGGGTAACAGTCATTCCAAGGAGAAGTCCTGGAAGAAGGCATCTCAACAGGAGCAGTGGTCCCCTGCCCAGGAGCAGGTCCATGCTAAGCGGGAGCAGGAAGAAGTCATCCTCGGCTCTGACAGAGCCTCGGGGAGCTTGCCCCACAAGGCTCTCAGTGTTGTGGAATCGGGTCCTCCAGTGAAGAGGCTTTAAGTCTACAGGCTCAGTGGTCTCTTTTTAAGGAGTCTACCAGCGGTGTAAAAGTTACATCCTAGAGTCCTGACACTATCCTTCTGTCCCGTGGAATCTGTCTGCAAATGCTACCAAGTAAATTCTTTATCTAAAGCAAGGCTCTTAGTTTATCACTCTAAGATGCTCACAGTCCTACAGCAGACATTTCAAAACAACTAACATTCAAGCTCACGTTGGCCACTGTGACTGCATTTTGAACTACTTAACATAGCTTAAATCCTATATTTTGCACAAAATGAGTAGGAGTCACAACACAAAAGAAATCACATCACAACATACAGGTCTTACTGGAGTAAAACAGCAGACTAGAAACCTGTCATTGTCTATTCACGTACCTTGGAAAACGTCTTGTTTTTAATGACAGGTATGGTGAAGGGGTGAAACACCCTCGGGTGTTTCTCAATATGGGACATCCGGAGCGGGGTCGGGGGTCACCCGTCCCATCTAGTGAGGCCTCTAAGAAGCAGGTCAGCGGGCACAGGCCGGTACAGAGCCCTCTGTTTGCAATTAGCACAAAGAGCCAATTCAACAGCCCGCAAAGCTCATCCTCCATAATAGTCCTAATTAGAAACATTATACATAAGGAGGGGAAACAATTTATACCGACTATAGTATGAGCTCATGGCAACAGAGTTGTTTGTTTCTTAACCCTGAGGCTATAGACACACATGTCTCAAAAAATAATGCATATGTATGTTAAAGCCTGATATTTTCAGACACTCTAGAAAAATGTGGCAGCAGCAATATGCTGTGGCAAAATAGGCTCAGTGCCCTACCTTTACTTCCTTTGCTCTCCGTGTTGGTGAGCGTTAGCATTTCTCAGTAGCTTAGTATTAAAAAAAATTTTTTTTTACAACTTGTTCTTTCTTCTCTCTTCTTACATAACCTTGAAATTTAAACATCTTTCTGTCTGCTTTTTGTCTTTTTTCCACTGGGCAGACTCTGATGATGTTTCCCTTGCTTAACGGAGCAGAAATCAGCATGCGTTTCTGTTTAGCAGTGATGCTGCCTGGAGGAACAGTTAAGTCAGCATGTTACTTGTGTTAACACTGATATTACTTTGCTGTTGCTAGGGAAGCCAGAGAGAAAAGACAAAGAGCATAAACCACGGCATCTATCTCACTGATACACTGCCATCAACACTCTTCTCTCCCCTCCTTCTGAGCGGGTTTTTGTCTTTTAATTTTCTCTGCATTTTTTCAGTCTGTAGAAGTGGAGTGGAATTCTCCCTTCTGGCTTTGGGAGATTCACAGGGAATGTCACCCAAGCTTCATTTCAGTACACCCCCATCCCCCATGCCTCTTCTTTTTCTGTCTCCTGCTCCTGTTCCCTGACTACACCTGCAATAGCTGGTGCATAAGTGCATGGTCTGTGGGTCTGCATTGCCTGGGTTTGAATCTTGGCTCTTGGTCCTGGGATCTTGGGCCACTTCCTTAATCTCTCTGAGCCCGTTTCCTCCTCTGTGAGATAGGGGATATGCTGGTTCCCTCCTCATGGCATTGTTTTCAGCATTAAATGAGCTATTTTACATGTAAAGAACTGAGAATAAAGTAAGGATTTGATAAATAGCATCTTATCATTTATATTCTCATAGCCTTCTAGATTGTCTTGGAAACCGGTTCTTGGCAAAACTGATAATGGAAAATAAGTGTGTCCAGAGTACATATAGTTTATTAGACTCCATATGATGAGTACCATTTTTAATTAGCCACCACCTCCCCCCACCCAAACTGTGCTGAACATAAGGAATTGTTTATGGTTTGGAAAGCACATCAGGACCTTCCCATATTCTGGGGTTGCTGCCTTAAAATGTCTGGGGAGCATTCTACTCTCCTCATGAAGAGGCAAAAACCAATCAATGGAGAAAGCACCCCAACCCCGCTGTACCCTGTTCCCTCCTTCCTGCCAAAACTGAAGCCTTTTCTTATGGGCTGAATAAAAAGTCTTGAGAGGCACCACCTCAGGCTGTACAGGCAGTGTGGGAATATTAAATAACATCCAGTGAATCTGCCTTAAAGACAGTAGTTGAAATAGTTTTTCCTTTAGTTGGATACAAGGTATACTTTGCCATGAGGTTCTTTTGGAGCAAACAGTTTCATTTTCCCGCGGTTTTATTTCTGTGGAAAATGTTCCACTTTCAGACTTTGCTTAATTCAACAATTTCTGAAAATTTACTAGTTTACGAACGAAGTTAAAATAATTACCAAGGTATGGTACAGAGGGAGGGTTTATTGACCACTGTAACATATCTTTATATGCATATACTATATGTTTCCCCAGGACTTTGCTCTGGCCCCATCTCCTCCTTTGCCCAGGAGCCTGGCTTAGCTCTGGCCACTGAGAAACTGCTAGGAGAGAGGTGAAAAAGTACAGCTGAGTGGCTCAGATCATTGCTCGAGCTTTGAACCAAGGAGCAATTGTTAAGTAACTCCAAACACCGATGCTGCACTCATAGCACAAAGACAAGTTCCGTTCCTTTGTGCTGCCTGGAGCCTTTGCCAGATCTTAGGTCACGTTGCGGGGAACCATGTGGTCCTGCAGTGAAAGGTCCCATTGTGATGACTAATCAACAAGGCAAAGCCAAGGTTGCCTCGTGTATCAAAACCTGGAACGGCCTGACTATTTACGTGCAGAGAAGTGTGTGCTTAGTATTGTGTTCAAGTAAATGGGGAGGGGGCATTTCCTTTAAAAGTACTAAAAGCAAAGAAAAACAGCTACTAATCTGCTCAGTGTCCAAATGGAGCCTTTTTAAGTGACCTGAAAAACGGGCTATTGCTTTCATTGTTTCCTTCCTTCTTCCTCCTCTTTCTCTCTGACACTTGTCTGCCTTTCCAAAAACTTCCTCTCATAGTGGACTCAGGTCCCTGTTGGGAATTTTACTCTACTGCTTGGATGAACAAGTAAAACAGATTACTGTAGGTGCTCTGAAAACACGGACAAAAAGACTTGGAAAAGTTGATGATACAAAATTCCAGCAGTGTTTGGAGTAGTTCTTGTGGGTAAATGATGTAGTGAGCTGAATGCATATTAAATTAAGAGCTGAATATTTTACATTTAAGCACATCATTTTTCAGAGGTGGGCATCTTGAGTGCAAAGTCAAGACCTTAGCCCTGTCTGGGTGAACCAGTGAACCTGTCTGTTCCCGTTTCCTTGTTTATGAGATGTTATTTTGGCTCAGATGATCTTCAGGCTCCCTTGGAAAGTCTTTGGGGTATGATCTCTCTGCTCTCTGCCTCTGCCTCTTCCTGGTTCTGAGATTCCATGAAAATATCCTTCAATTATTCTAGGAGATTGACTCGATAGAGAGCATCTGGAGGGAATTGAAGCGTCTACATTATCAACGTAGAAACCGAGGTAAGGGGCAACACTGAGGGCACAAAAAGTGAAATGAGGAAGACAGTGAGACGCTGAGAGCAACCTGACTCGACTTTCTCTTTGACACAAAGGAGGCTTTATTTGAAGTTAGTTTTTTTCCTTTTCTCCCACGAGCTTACTTCCTTGAAAACAACTTCCATCAGAAGTCAGTAGGTGAAGTCGCTCAGTCGTGTCCGACTCTTTGCGACCCCGTGGACTATAACCTATTGGGCTTCTCCGTCCATGGTTCTGCTTTTTCATGCTGGTTAACCTTCTGTAATATGGTTTTGTTCTAGTGACTGTGGGATTGTACTTCTTCTGTTTTTTTCTGTCTGCCTTCTGATGGAGGAGGCTGAGAGGCTTATGTAAGCTTCCTGTTGGGAGGGACTGGCAGTGAGAAAAACCGGGCCTTGCTCTGTTGGGCAGGGCCTTGCTTGGTAAAGCTTGAATCCAGTTATCCTCTGATGGTGGGGTGGTGCTCCCTCCCTGGTATTTTTTTGGCCTGTGGCAAAGCAGCCCTTGGGTCTGTGGGCTCCATGGTAGAGATAATGGTGATCTCCAAGAGGACTCATGCCAAGGGCCATCTTTCAGAACTGCTGCTGCCAGCGCGCCATCCCTGTGGTGAGCCCTTGCTGACCTGTGCCTCCACCGGAGACCCTCCAGCACTAGCAGGTAGATCTGGTTCAGTCTCAGTGGTATTACTGTTGCCTTCTCCTGGGTCTTGGTACATAGAATATTGTGTTTGTGCCCTCCAAGACTGAAGTCTCTGTTTCCCCCAGTCCTCTGGAAGTCCTGTAATCAAATCCCACCGGTCTTCAAGGTCAGATTCCCTGGGAATTCCCAGACCCTTTGTCAGATCCCCAGGCTAGGAAGCCTGACATGGGGCTCAGAACGTTCATAACAGCGGGATAATTTCTTTGGAATTATTGTTCTCCAGTTTGTAGGTCACTCCCCAGCTGGTATGGAATTTGGTTTTATTGTGATCACACCCCTCCTGCCGTCTCACCACAGCTTCTTGTCTTGGACGTGGGGTATCTTTTTTGCTGGGTTCCAGCACCTTTCTGTTGATGGTTATTCAACAGCTAGTTGCAATTTTGGTGTTCTTGCAGGAGGAGAAGAGCATGTTTTCTTTCCACCTCTTGAATCAGAAGCCATTAAATTTCTGTTTTAGTGCAGTTTTGCTGCGTCCCATAAATTTAGATTTGTTGTCTTTCATTTTCTTTGTCTCAAGATATTTTCTAATTTCCTTTGTGAGTTCTTTGACTCACTGGTTATTGAAGACTGTACTGTTTAATTTTCACATCTTTGTTATTTTCTATCTGCTGTTGATTTCTACTTTCATTCCATTGTGATCAGAAAATGTAGTTTAAAAAAACCCATTGAAAATTATCTTGTGATCAAACATCCGTGGTGTCATGGAGAATATGCCGTGTGCACTTAGGAGAAACCTGTCCTGCTGTGCTGTGTCGCGGCAGTGCTCGCGCCTGTCAGGCTGTCGGTCTGTCGCCTGTGTCAGCCCTCCGTTTTTCTTGACTGATTAATTCAGTTGCGTCTTGCTGGGCTGCTCTTTACTGCCGTGCGCCAGGCCTTCTCCCGCTGCGGTGAGTGGCGGCTGTTCTTTGTCTTTCACTGCCGTGGCTTCTCTGCCTGAGGTGCCCGGCTTAGGCTCACTGGCGTTAGTAGTTGCAGCACGCAGGCTTCGGTGCTTCGTGACACAGGGGAGATTCTTGGACTAGGGTTCGAACCCATGTTCGCTGCAATTGCAGAGATGCTTTTAACCACTGGACCACCAGGCAAGTCCCAAGTTGGTTCTATTTATTGAGTCTCTCCCCCTCCGCCCGCCCCCCCCCTTAGGTTCTTTTATCCATTATTGAAAAGGAGGCTTTGAAGTCTCCTACTTTTATTGTAGAACTATTGTTTCCCTTTAATTCTGTCAGGGGGTGCTTTGTAAATTTAGAATTTCTGATCTTGATGAGTATATGCTTATAGGTGTTATATGTTGATTAATTGACATTTTCTCTTTATATAATGCCCTTGTCTCTTGTGACAGTGTTTTACTTAATGTGTGTTTTGGCTGATATTAGTACAGCTATCCCTGCCCCCTTTTGGTTACTTTGCACGGAATATCTTTTTCCTTCTTTCAGTTTCAATCTGTGGGTTTTAAGGTCTAAAGTGAATTTTTTGTAGACAGTATGTCATTGAATCTTATTTTTTACAAATCCATTCTGTCAACCTTTCTTGCAGTTACACGAGTTTAATCTGTGCTGTGCTTGGCCGTGCAGGCATGTCCTACTCTTTGTGACCCCGTGGAGTGTAGCCCTCTGTCCGTGGGGATTCTCGAGGCAAGAATACTGGAGTTGTTTGCCATGCCTCCTCCAGGGGATCTTCCCAACTCAGGGATTAAACCCAGGAGTTTAATCTACTTGTGTTTAAATTAATTACTGATAGAGAAGGACTCACAGTTGCCTTTTTGTTTTTGTTTTTTCCCACATGACTTAGAGCTCTTTTTTGTTGGTGGTGGTGTTAAGTCATTTATTCCTTTATTACCTTGCTTTTCATTTAATTTCGTTTATATAGTGATACGTTTTAATTCCCTTCTCATTTCCTTTGGTATATATTCTACAAATATTTTCTTTTTGGCCACAGTGGGGAGTACGTGTAACATCCTACAGTTGTAACATTCTATTTTAAGCTAATAACAACTTAACTTCAATTACTCGCAAATAGTTCTTTACACCTGTGCCTCCTCCCACTTTATCATATTGGTGTCACAGATTGCGTCATTATATATTATGTATCCATTAGCATATCTTTATAATTTCTTCTATGTTTTTAAGTCCTATAAAGTAATAATAAGTGGAGTTATGAGTCAAATGAAAATAACAAAGGTGAGAATTTCTTAGTTCTGTATGGCTTCTTGTTATTTTTTTGTGTACCTTTGTTTCCAGTGTAAAGACTCTGTTTAACATTTCTTGCGGAGAAAGTCTTGTGAGAACGAACTCCCTCAGGTTTTATCTGGAAATTTCTCCCTCATGTTTGAAGGACAGTTTTGTGTGATATAGAATTCTTATTTAGCAGGTGTTTTTTTCTTTCCCCCAAAGAGTTTGATTATAATATATTTCACTTAGACTTCATTGAGTCTCTTTTATTTATATGTCCTTGTCTTTCCTCAAATTTGGGACATTTTCAGCCATGATTTTTTCAAATAAACCCTCTACCCCTATTGTCTTCTCTATAATGCATATATTAGTTTTTTGATTGGGTCCCTTATTATAAATTCCTTAGACTCTATTTACTTTTTTTCATTATATTTAAAATTTTTCTTCTCGGTCTTAATATAATTTCAAAGCTTTTTCCCTCAAGGTCACCAGTTCTTTCTTCTGCCTCTTTGAATCACCTGTTGAAGTTTTCAAGTGAATTTTAAAAAGCCAATTGTATTTTTCTATTCCAGAGATTGTAAACTTGTTTTTACAGGTTTTATCTCTCTGTTAATATCCTCATTTTGTTTGTATGTTGTTTCCCTAATTTCTGTTAGCTTTCTGTGTTTTCCTGTAGTTAACTGAGCATATTCAAGACAGTTGTTTTAACGTCTTTGTCAAGTAACTCCAAAGTTTGTCTCTCTTTAAGGTCAGTTTCTAGAGATTTCTTACGTTCCTTTGAATGTGCCATGTTCCCCTATTTATTTATATGCCTTGTAATCTTCTGTTGATAATTAAGCGTTTGAAAAAACAGCCATACCATCCGGTAAATTTGAGAACTGGCTTCTTGCAGGGGAGGGCCAGCAGCTCTCAGCCCAGTACAGACTCAAGGTCTTTTCAGGCATTTTCTGTGCACACAGCTGCCCTGGGCTTGCACGCTTGGTTCCCCCAGTCCTGCAGTATACACGGCTCCTTCGGATGCTGTGGTTTGTCAGTCTGACCCGGCCTTCTTCTGAGGGCCTTCAGTGTTCCGTTTCTGTTGTGCCCTTTGCCTGTCACCTCTTGCCCAGGTGCCTGCCGGTCTGAGTGTCCTTCATGTATTCAGCAGGTGCCACTCCTTGCAGCAGCCCAGACTTACACCACTGTCCCTGTCAGTGCTCTGAGTCAGGAGACAGAAGCCAGCCCCCTCAGCCCGACTCCAGGCAAGCCAGAATGGTGCAAGCCAGTTAAGCCCTTTTCCTTCTGTCCTAAAGGAGGAGCTGGAAATTGGATATCTTCCTCCAGATTGTGCCAGACCAGGTAAGGGTCTGAGAGGGAGAAACAGAGAGGCAGGGAGAAACAGAGAAAAACACCACTATATTTCATGTTATTTTGAATGTGGTTATGTGGAGCTCAGGAAGATAGTTTTTGAACATTCCTGGAAGCAGTATGGATGGAAATTATTTTAGGTTCGCAGTAAACCACATTAATGTGGAAAAGTTTAGTTTTGAGGAAGAAACTTCAGGATAGGGAAGCAATATGTATGTTTAACATTTTATTTGCAAGAAGTAAAGGAAGATCCATTTCTGTTCTAGCATTTATCTGAGTCAGTGTTCTCAGACTTTCTGGTTCAAGACTTCTTTATACACTTAAATAAAAATTTTGGGGTTTCTCAATATTTTTTGTCTTATATTTGTTAATATTAAAAATTAAAAGTGAGGAATTTTCAAATAAACCTAGTTTGTAAACATGAATAATGTATTTTTATGAAAAAATGTTTTCCAAAATAAAGTTGATGAGCAGGATTGTATTATTCAAAGCTTTGCAGATTTTTTAAGTGTCTGGCTTACTAGAAGTTACTGCAATTGTGTCTGCGTCTGCCCTCAATCTGTTACATATAGTGTTATTTCAGTTGAAGTCTGTGAGGAAAAGAGTCTTCACAGGCCTGTGATTGGGAAAGGGAGGCAGGCGTCCTTTATACAGCTTTCTCAGAAACTGAAAGCGGTAGTTTCTTAAACGTTAGTTGCAATATGGAATCTGAATCATGTTAGTGAACTTCTAGTGGCAGTGGCACCCCACTCCAGTACTCTTGCCTGGAAAATCCTATGGATGGAGGAGCCTGGTGGGCTGCAGTCCATGTGGTCGCTAAGAGTTGGACATGACTGATCGACTTCACTTCCACCTTTCACTTTGATGCATTGAAGAAGGAAATGGCAACCCACTCCAGTGTTCTTGCCTAGAGAACCCCAGGGATGGGGGAGCCTGGTGGGCTGCCGTCTGTGGGGCTGCACAGTCGGACACGACTGAAGTGACTTAGCAGTGCTCTGTTACGTTAAAATCTGCTAGTCCATCTTGCACTTGAGTTGATTATTTAGTTTGTGTGTTTTTTATATGATTGTGTATGGGTCATTTGAAGAATATTGCTTGACTGAGTTATGTAGATATTTCACATGCTGTTTTTTATACAATATTGAAAAAACCACATTCTCATCTGGAAAGTCTACTTGTTGGGAATGTGCTGACAATTACACATTTTCTAAAATTTGAATTTTCATTTGAAAGGTTTAATTTAATCATTGGTAACAAGTGCTTTCAGTTTTCTTTGTGACAAGCTCACTTTGTTCTTTTTCAATAAAATGTCTGTCATGTATCAAAGTCTAGGTAAGTGTAGTTCGTCTGTTATTTATTCTTTCAAGTGAAAAACGGCTCTACTTTGAAAAAGCACCTAATTCAACTTGTAACTTAATCTTATAAATACTTTTTCTTGATACAACCATCTAACCCCAGTATACTGTGAAAGTGTTTTGTTCTCTCATTGATCACACAGTATATTAAAAAGACATGTTCTAAAACTTCCTTACTTCCTTACATTTTTGTGACATCTCTATATGACCAAGGTATAGACACGGAGAGTAGTTTAGTGGTTGCTAAGGGTTATGTGCATGAGAGTTGAAGGAAGGAAGGAAAGAGGGTTCCTGTGGCTACTGTAGGGTAATGCAAAGGATCTTTGTGAAGAATCTTTTCTGTATTGTAACTATAGCAGGGATTACAGAAACTATAAATGTGATAAAATTGCTGAGAACTAAATATACACAAAAACTGGGTACGTGTAAAACTGGTGAAATTCTCAATAAATAAAATGTGTATGAGTAGAATTTAAATAAACCAGTGGTTATAGAGTTTCAGTTCATCACAGAAATTTCTGTTTACACTGGTTGTGTCGCTCTCGGGAAGACGATTCACTGGCTGTTGAAGGTGCTTGGAAGCGTTGTGGGTGCCAACATGGTCAAAGTGCTGGTCTAGTCTTTAAGGCATCATCTTTACTTCTCTGGCCAGATTTAGATGCCACACGCTTATTTGATAGAAGAGTTTCTCACTATTTATATCCTATAATAGCAAATCAATAAAAATGAAGAAACACATCTTACATATATTTATGCATATAGTGTTATTCACTCAGCTGTGTCTGACTCTTTGTGACCCAATGGTCTGTAAACTTCCAGGTTCTTCTGTCCATGGAATTCTCTAGGCAAGAATAGTGGAGTGGGTAGCCATCCCCTTCTCCAGGGGAACGTCCTGACCTAGGGATCAAAACCAGGTCTCCAGCATTGCTGGCATGTTCTTGACTGTCTGAGCCACCAGGGAAGCCAATTAATGCATGTATGTTATATATGTATACCCATAGTTATAAATCAATTTGTTAAAACAAAGAGAACTTTTTATAACAATGGCTGAAGTGACTTAGCAGCAGCAGATAGTCTTTTTTTCAGATTTTAAAAGTAATATCCCTAAGATGATAGAAATAGATTTGCCTCTAGTACCATTAAAGTATCGTAGTATACATTCTAACATTTTTAATCAGTCTGAAATTTTTTTAGTATCATGAGTTGAGGGTATATATCTACCTTTCTCTCAGATGATTATCTAGTTATCCCAACACAATGTATAAAGTAATTTTGGTATTTCCCTAGTGCTTTGAAATGCTACCAGTACATTCTGTCTATGTATGTGCATATTTGAACATTCTCTCTAAATATCATTCTTTCCATATCATCAAATGCCCCTCTGTATCATTTTTAATGACTACAAAGGAATATACTCTATGACTGAGTAAATACTTTGTACTGCTGGGAGATCCAACCAGTCCATTCTAAAGGAGATCAGCCCTGGGAGTTCTTTGGAAGGAATGATGCTGAAGCTGAAACTCCAGTACTTTGGCCACCTCATGCAAAGAGTTGACTCATTGGAAAAGACTCTGATGCTGGGAGGGATTGAGGGCAGGAGGAGAAGGGGATGACAGAGGATGAGATGGCTGGACGGCATCACCGACTTGATGGACTTGAATTTGAGTGAACTTCGCGAGTTGGTGATGGACAGGGAGGCCTGGCGTGCTGCGATTCATGGGGACGCAAACAGTCAGACAGGACTGAACTGAACTGAACAGCATATCTGTCTGTCTGTTGATTAAAATGAGAATTTCTTGAAGCTTATAAAACTAGAAGCCATGTTATTGGCCACATTTAGGCACAGCATAGTCTTTTCTTTGTATTAAATTTCCATAAATCTTTTTGATTTAGTTTTCATTGTGATTTCTGAGAAGATATTTCTGTTGTTTTCCAGAAACATTTAAAGAAGTGCCCAAAATGTAGACACTGTATTGAATTTTCGAGTTGGCTTATACCGTTCGTATCACATGAAGGTAAACTGAAAAACAGAGGTTATCTTCAGTGGGTTTTTATTACGAAAGTAGCTAATTCTTTTGAGTCACGAAAAAAGAAAAGTACATACATGCCATAGAAATATTGTGGATTTGATTCCAGAATGCTACAATAAAGCAAATATTGCAGTGATGCAAGCCACACAAATTTTTTGGCTTCCCAGTCCATATAAAAGGTATATTAACGCTATATTGTGGTCCATTCAGTGCAGTTCAAGTCGCTCAGTCATGTCCAGCTCTTTGTGACCCCTTGAACCACAGCACGCCAGGCCTCCCTGTCCATCGCCAACTCCTGGAGTTTACCCAAACCCTTGTCCATTGAGTCAGTGATGGCATCCAATCATCTCATCCTCTGTCGTCCCCTTCTCCTCCTGCCTTCAGTCTTTCCCAGCATCAAGGTCTTTTCAAATGAGTCAGCTCTCCACATCAGGTGGCCAAAGTATTGGGGTTTCAGCTTCAACATCAGTCCTTCCGTGAACGCTCAGGACTGATCTACTTTAGAATGGACTGGTTGGATCTCCTTGCAGTCCAAGGGACTCTCAAGAGTCTCCTCCAACACCACAGTTCAAAAGCATCAATTCTTTGGTGCTCAGCTTTCTTTATAGTCCAGCTGTCACATCCATACAGGACTAGTCCATAGTGTATAATAATGACATTATGTCTTAAAAAAAATCAATGTATATACTTTATTTAAAAAATATAGTTGACCCTAGAACAGCTTTGGAGAGCAGGACACACTGCAGATTCTAAAATCCATAATGCTCAAGTCCCATAATGGGCAGTTTGTATCCTTTGTTCGACCTCTTCAGATTCAGCCAACCAGATTGTGTAGTATTGTAGTATTTACTTACTTGCCCCAGTTTTATTAAGATATAATTGACAAACAGCGTTGTATCAGTATTGTGTACAGCATAATGACTTGACTATACACGAGGCACTGTACTATTAATGAAAAATACACACATGTAATTGGACCCACACAGACCGTTTTTTCAACAGTCAGCTGTACTTTATTGAAAGGTTTATCTGAGCCATCAGAAAGTCATAATCTTTTTGTTGATGGATCTTGCTTCAAGGTTGCTTCAAGGTTGATGGCTGCTGACCGATTACAGTGCTGGTTGCTGAAATTAGAGGTGGCTGTGGCAGGTTTTCAAAATGAGACAACACTGATGTTTGCTGCTCAGGCCACTCCTTTTCATGAGGAGCTTCTCTGTAGCATGCCATGCTGCTGGATAGCATTTTACCCATTTTCCTTTCAAAATGTGCTCCCAATTCATCATCTAACTTTTTGCAGTATTCTAAATCCTTTAATTGTCATTTCAGCAATCTTCCCTGATCTTTACCAGGACTAGAGTCTATCTCAAGAAACCCTTTCTTTGCTCAGCCATAGGAAGCAATTCCTCATCTGTCAGAGTTTCGTCACAAGATTGCAGCAATTCCATCAGATCTCCGGGCTCCACTTCTAATTCTAGCTCTCTTAGGTTTTCTTTCAAGTCGGCAGTGACTCCTCTGTTGAACTCTCGAACTCCTCAAGGTCATCCGTGAAAGTTGGAATCAGCTTTTTCCAAACTCCTGTTATTGTTATTATTGTTAATATGTTGACCTCTTCCCATCATTCATGGAGATTCTTCGTGGCACCCAGGATAATGAATCCTTTCCAGAAGGTTTTCAGTTTACTTTGCCCAGATCCAGCAGAGGAATCACTGTCTGTGGCAGCTAAATATTGTTAAGAAATGTATTTCTTAAATAGTAAGACTTGAAAGTCACAATTACCCCGTGAGTCATGGGCTGCAGAACGGATGTTATGTTAGTAAGCATGAAAACATCATAAATCTTGTTTATCTCCATCAGAGCTCTTGGATGATCAGGTGCATTGTTAACATGCTGTAATATTTTGAAAGGCATCTTTTTCCTGAGCATTAGATCTCAAGAGTGGGCTTAGAATATTCAGTAAACAATATTGTCCAGAGATGTGCTATCCAGGCTTTGTTGTTCCGTGTATGGAGCACAAGTAGAGTATATATCGCAGAATTCTTAAGGCCCTAGAATTTTCAGAGTGGTGAAACAAGCAGGGTCTTCAGATGCATTAACCCCTGGCAAGAGAGTCAGGCTGTCCTTTGAACCCAGGCATTGAACGTCCTCCTCTCTAGTTGTGCACTGCCTAGATGGCTTCTTCTTCCACTGGAAGGCTATTTTCATCTACACTGAAAACCTGCAGTTCATTCCTTACCTCAGCTAGATATTATAGGTAAGTTGCTGTAGCTTCCACATCAGCACGCGTGGCTTCACCTTATATTTGTATGTTATGGAGACAGCTTCTTTTCTAAAACCTCATGAACCAGCCCCCTCTGCTAGCTTCATACCTTCCTCCTCCAAACTCTTCACCTCTCTCAGTCTTCATAGAACTTAAGAGAGTTTGGACCTTGCTCTGGGTTAGGTTTTGACTTAAAGGAATGTCGTGACCAGTCTTATTTCCAGACCACTAAAATTTTCTCCACACCAGCAAGAACGTAGTTCTGTTTTCTTACCATTCATGTAGCTAATGAAATAGTAGATGTAATTTCATTCAAGAACTAACTTTTCTTTTGCATTTACAGCCTGACTGGCGCAAGAGGGCAGGCTTTCATGTTAATCTCGGCTTTTGACATGCTTTCCTCACTAAGCTTCATCATTTCTAGTTTTTCAGTTGACTACTTGGCGACCATTGCAGGGTTATTCATTAGCCTGATTTCAGTACTGTTGGGTCTCAGTGGAGTTGTCGGAATACACACAGCACATGTGGATTAAGTGTGGTAACTTACATGGGCACAGTCCATGCTGCCCCACAACAACTGCAATAGTGACATCAAAGATCACTGACCACAAGTCGCCGTAGCAGATATAATAATAGTAATGAAGAAGTTTAAAATATGCTGAGAATTAATTACCGAAATGTGACACAGACACATGAAATGAGCAAGTGATCCTGGGAGAATAGAGTTGATAATCATGTTTGTGTAGTTCAGGGAGCCATATTCAGTATCTTGTAATAACCTGTAATAAAAAGAACTCTGAAAAATAATTATGTGTAGATATATATAACTGAATCACCTGAAAACTAATACAACGTTGTAAGTCAGCTATACTTGAAATAAAAAAAAGATTGACATGCTTAATTTTGGGTTCCTGCAAACCTTTAATTTGTAAAAATCACAGTATCTGTGAAGTGAAATAATATGAAGCACAATAAAATCAGCTGTGCTTTTGATACACAGTATATAAAATAAAACCTACAACTTGTATCCTATATCCCTCTTTCAGTAACATTTCTGTGAAATAGCAATTTTAAGTGTGCTATATATCTTCCCAAGACATCTTTTTAAGTATCCTATTTGTATATATCGAAAAATACTGTACAAACAGGGTTTTTATTCTGACTAATTCTGTGATTTGCTTGTCACTAATATTATAGACATCTTTCCATGATAGTTCATATAGATTTTCCTCATTTTTTTCTTACCTCAAAAATTACACTACATTCTCTCTTTGGTTGAATATAGTATACTTTAACCTCTCTTTTATAAACAGAATATGCAGTTTTTCTTTATTCTTTGCCGTCATGAATTTACCCTTAGGGTAAATTTTTTGAGATGGAATTGTGGAGTAAATGTACAAGCTTATTTTAAATTGTGTGAGTATCATCTGATAGATGCTTGAAAAGCGATGGCTGCTTAATTTTTAAATTAGATTTGTGTGTGTCTGCACACATGCACAGTATGAATTTCGTCTTTGATATTATTTATTTAAGGGGAAGTGAGCATTTTAAAGCAGGAATGCTAACCTTTCATCTCCACATAGTGTGCGAAGTGCTTTGGATTGCATGAGAAGCAGATTAAGAGCTCTCTAAATTCTATCATTGTTTGCTTAATTTCCTTCTTTCATATTTTGAAAATTGAAACTTCTTACTAATTTTTTTCACATACACTTATTTTGAAAAGTGTCAGCATCTGGACCTAAGATGCTCTTAGTATGTTCTGTGTTACATCGAATTCATTCTCAAATTTCTGTCTTTAATTGTCCCAGTTACTGTTTTTTAAATAGTTATTATTATTAAAGGTTATATATGCAGTACAAAGTGTGTTTTGATTAGCTTGTCTTTCCTTCACTGGCATTTCCTTAACAGATTGTCAGTTACCACCATGTCCTATTTTTTGTTAGTACCTCCAGTTAATAAAAATGATTAACTTAGGAGCTTTCATTGACACTTGAAAATAGTAATGAAAATGAGACAATGTCTGTACCTCTTGTAAACTTCTACAGTGAACTGGATTGCCATGTAAATATAAAGTATTCGTGTACACATCCTTGGAGAAGTAAATCTTTGTGATTACTCTGAAGGTGTTTGAAACGGAAAAGTGGAAGTAAAATCTGTGGTGACTATGCTGTCTAGGTTGGTCATAACTTTCCTTCCAAGAAGTAAGCGTCTTTTAATTTCATGGCTGCAGTATACCACTAACTATATATTGAAAGTAAAGTAGTGTTCCCCACCTTATCTGCAGGTTCACTTTCTGAGGCCTCAGTTAACTGTAGTCAGCCAGTCTGAAATAAATTATTCATCAGTTTTAAATTGCTCACGATTCTGAGTTGTGTGATGAAATTGCTTCTCATTAGAGATTTAAGATAAATTCTAAAAAGATTGCACTGATTCTGAATTGCTGGATATTGTGATAAAGTTAGGTCTTTAAAAACAGAGCTGCAAACCACATTAATGAACACTTTTCTAAACTCTTAAACTCTTTGGAATTGAGTTACCCGTGCCATATTTACTCACAGTATGATACTGTTCTTGTCATTCCTTGACAGACCCCTTATCCCTCTGGACAGAATGCAGGTCCAACCACGTTGGTCTATCCTCAAGCTCCTCAGACAATGAATTCACAACCTCAAACCCGTTCTCCGGTAAGTAAGCAGAAGGTTATTCTAGAAAATGTTCTCCACCTAAGTTTGTGTTTGTTGTAGCTTAGGTTCTTTGGGTTCATATTTTTATTTGATTTTAGAAATTTATTACAAAGACAGTTTTTAAAATTATTATTACTGTTATTACTGGATAGCATTGCATTTTCAGACCTTTTCTATGGGAATTATTTAAATTTATTAAGAAAAGAACAAATGGAGCCTTTTCCCTTTTTTTATTTTTATTTTTTCTTCTTTTACTTTTCTGTGTCATTCAAGTTCTGGTTGCGTTCAAGTTCACTTCATTTCAGCTCTTGAGTTTTTGTTTGTACCGTTCAAAATTCAGGAGACATGTAAAGCATGATTTTGAAAATAAATTACATTTCATTAATTGGACTCTGACATTCCAGTGCCTAGGGAAGTACAACTTTTGAATCAGTATTATGAGATCAGTTCTAACTATTGGACTGTGTGGACATATGCATGACTTACACCAATGGTGTATTTATTTCTTCAGATGGTAAATAAATTGTCATAGAAGTATAAATGCTGTCATCCTCTTTGCTCATCTTTTACATGGATTGCAATAAGTATGGCACAGATAGAGAATTTACTCAAGGTTCATCCTCTGTTTCACAAAAGTGTGCAGTGGCTTCAGCAGTCCTTTCCTGAGAATGGTGTTTCCTGCCCTGCATGATTAGTGTTTGCTAGCAGACGCTTCTGTAACATCTCACTGTCTCTCACGCCCCTTCTTGTGTCTCCGCTCTGTGTTTTTCTCAGAGTATAGGGATCTTCTTTTGGTTCTCCGCCTTTGCGTTTTTGCCTATAGTACAGGACTATTGCATTGCATTAGCTTCTGTTCATTTGATTTTATGCATGAATTTAGGAATATTGAAGTAGATGACAGAATTCCTCAAAGAACTGTAAGGTCATAGACTTCTCCAAGATGTAATCTCTCTTTTATCCTCTTCCTACCTTCCTTCCCCTGTTGCCCTCTTCTTCAGTCCCTTTTCTTAGATCCTGGTTCTCCCCCGGGGGTGGAGGAACCATTCTAAAGAGGTGGGACTTTGGTCCTAGTTGCTTCTTTGCTTGTCTGTTTTTGTTTGTTTGTTTGTTTACTTTTTTGCTGCAATGGTCAACAAGATGTCTGATGCAAGTTTTGTTCTGAGAGTGGTTTGGGAATGTGGACACTTGACCACTTGAAGTGGGCCTTGAGATCTCGCCAGATTACTTTAGATAGGCCCCAGTTCTAATCACTAAACACGGAACATTATGGTAAGCTGTTACTGCAAAGAATTCTGTGGCCTTTTTAACCCCTCTACGCCTTGTATAATTATTGGGAAAGAAAAGAATTTACATGGTTAGAACTGGCGCAAAACCTGACTGAAGAGCTGCATCTCTAAACCAGTTTTTTTGACAGCCCAGCAGAACAGTGCCAATACATTGCACAGACAACTGGAAGAGGAGGAAGGTTTTGGAACAGACTCCCGTTTACAGGTCCTTGGCTGGAAGAGGCTGGATAAAATACTGCATTGTAAGCAATATAACAAACTGTACTTCTTGCAGGCAGTGGTGCCTCTGGCACGCATTATTTTTGACCACATCCATTTATTGGCTGATGAACACAAGTGCATTGATTGCATCCTCTCTGAAAGTCTGACCTGGCATGGCAGTTTTTGCCAGGCATTATGGGGAAAAGAATAACAAATTGGGTGGGTCTTCTCTATTGGGAATTAGATAGGAGTAATTTGGGGTTTAGAGGGATATCCCTTTGAGACGAATTTGATTTTAAGAGATAAATTTATTTTTAAAAGGCTTCTTTTTCCCTCTTTCATTTTATAATTGGTTATCAAAGGGAAAACTGTCTATAGTTGTCAGCCATTTTTCTGTGGTCATAAACTATCTTCAGATACTATCCTCTATGCAATTTTTGCCATCTGCTCTGCTAGTGACCGTTACCACTCCCATTACTAAAAACCACACACGTAACATCCCATCACATACCCCAAAACAAGTGCAAGACTAGCAGGCCCTGCACTACTCTTGCTTGTTGTTTTGGGTCCAGTTTTCTTTATTTCATTTGTGTTGGTGCTGGGAGGGTGAAGTTGGGTTTGGAATTTGGCAGGATTGCATTTTCTTCTCACATCCCAAGTTGCCATAGTCCAGTCTCATCCATCCCACAGCTACCCCAACTGGTGAGGAGAGGTAAGCTGTTGCACTCAGGAAGGGACTTTTCCCATGGCTTTGTAGAGCAGCTAAAGCTTACTCCATTCTATTTCTGCATTAATGGGCCATTGGCAATTGCACAGTGTAGGCTTTTCTGTTCTTCCCTGGACAGCTGCCTTTGCAATCCAACTGGCTTCAAGTGGCCCCCCTCCCTCCTTGAGGTGATCTTTGTGCCTGTATTTCTGCTTGATACTTGCATATTGTTGGCAGTTTTGCTTAAAAGTAAAAAAAAAAAAAAAGAAGAAAAACTATCTGTTCCATTTTCTGGTTGTATTGGAACTATTTTAACTGTAATTTATTGTTTAATAGCCTCCAAAATAGTGAAATCATTGANTCCCATTACTAAAAACCACACACGTAACATCCCATCACATACCCCAAAACAAGTGCAAGACTAGCAGGCCCTGCACTACTCTTGCTTGTTGTTTTGGGTCCAGTTTTCTTTATTTCATTTGTGTTGGTGCTGGGAGGGTGAAGTTGGGTTTGGAATTTGGCAGGATTGCATTTTCTTCTCACATCCCAAGTTGCCATAGTCCAGTCTCATCCATCCCACAGCTACCCCAACTGGTGAGGAGAGGTAAGCTGTTGCACTCAGGAAGGGACTTTTCCCATGGCTTTGTAGAGCAGCTAAAGCTTACTCCATTCTATTTCTGCATTAATGGGCCATTGGCAATTGCACAGTGTAGGCTTTTCTGTTCTTCCCTGGACAGCTGCCTTTGCAATCCAACTGGCTTCAAGTGGCCCCCCTCCCTCCTTGAGGTGATCTTTGTGCCTGTATTTCTGCTTGATACTTGCATATTGTTGGCAGTTTTGCTTAAAAGTAAAAAAAAAAAAAAAAGAAAAAGAAAAACTATCTGTTCCATTTTCTGGTTGTATTGGAACTATTTTAACTGTAATTTATTGTTTAATAGCCTCCAAAATAGTGAAATCATTGAATGCCTAATGGGGGGAGGGGGACAGTTTGGCTTTTGCAATAACCTGTAACCATTGGTTATTTTTATATTCTGTGGTGCTAAGTGCCAAAGGTACATCAATAAATATTGGTCATGCTCAGTTACCAACTGTGCGCGGGTGAGTGAGTGGGTGAGAGGGAGTGTGGGTGGCGTCAGCATTGGATCTGAGTTCACAGAAGGCTGCTCTCCTTAGCGTCTACAGTCCTTACCATCCGAAAAACCCCTCCTAGAAAAAAAGAAGCAAAAGTGTTTATTTTTAATATAAGCCAGCAGCAATTACAGTTTGTTCTGTTGCTTACAGTTACCTGTAGGATTAAAACTATTGTCATTACAAATGAAAAACTCAATAGCCAATGGTGACTAGTGCAAAATAGACTAGGGTACTTTCCCACTAACTTTTATGTTTTTAATATTTGTGTAATTTTATAAGGTACAAGATATAAGGCTCATAGGAAGTTCCCTTTTGACTGGAATATTCCAAATATATAAAGTTTCAATTTCATTGTAGAGCCTTAAAAATGGGGCCTTTCTGTGGAACAGTGATAAGACAGGTACTACTGTACTAAGGTTAATTTTTTAACATGGCCCTTCTCTCCCATTTCCTTCAAAAGTGTCATGAAGAAACATCACACTCCCACCCTCTATGTGAATACCACATGGGTAGTATTACCTGTTCTTGAAACTTGATGTCCATAGTTAGAGGTATGATCTGTTTTCTTTTCATAGTTGGAAAACTGACAATATAAGACTTCAGTTTCTTTGAAGAGAAAGTGTTTTGCAAGAAATCTTGCTGCCATTATCATCATTCTGAAAAACTACTTTACATGTTTTTTTAGCAAGAATAATGGCCGGCTAACATGCCCTGATCCTATAAGGCATGGAGAGCTTGTTAAGTTGTACTGAATAATTTCAAAATGTGTTAAAATAGTTTTCGTTACTTGAGCAATAGGTACATTTTAGCTTCTAAGGTAAATTCTTGATTAGAGCTGTCTTCAGTCATCTCCTACATTGTGGCATGTGACCTACTGCAATTTCTTGAAAATTTTTTATATTCAATAGTGACAGTTGAGGAAATAATTCTGGTAACTTAAATTCTGAGTACAGGGACTTGTTTCTTAGTTCATCTTCAGTCTTGTTCACCCATAGTAATGTGCTAATGGAAGGAAGGCTCTATAGGAAATTAAACAACTGAAAGAAGATACATATTTTAGCTCCTTAAATGTTTTAAATAAAACCCTTGTGTGGTTTGCATTCAAAATGGCTTACTAAATATTTTCTTTTAACTGTTAAAGAGAATGGTTAACATTTCAGTAGTTAACGTGTAGGTAGCCATTTGGTGCCTGAATAATTTTTCTTTTCTTTTTAGTAAAATCACATTGAAAGTCTGATTTTGCTCTGATGAGTTATTTGATCCTAGAGATTTTGTATTTAAAATTTTATGGGTGAAAAAGCTTTTTCTTCCATTCTGAGTTAGGGAAAGTAAGAGCTGGAATATATATTATCCTCTGTGGCTTACCTAAAAAGTTTTGTTTTCTTTTGTTTTTGTTCTGAATATCAGATAGCAGCAGGTACAAGTACGCAGTCTTGTGCTGTTGTGTTTATGTAGTAATTGAGAGATCTGACTTCTTTTGCTCTTTTTTCCTTCTGGAGCTTATAGGAGTACCACTTTGACTAATCACATTGAAGGATGGTGTTTTTTACCTCTACTTTGATATGCCTGGTATTAAACTTTACTACCTCATCGAATTTAAATATATATAATTATTTATATATTTACATTTATATATTATAAATATATATTTATTTATATGTTTATATGTTTATAATATATATGATAAATTTTAATCTTTAACTCCAAGAAACGAAGATAGTGAAATTTCCATTTCATATGTGAGATACCCTGTTTAACTTAAGTAAATTTGAACTCTGTCCTATTACATTCTTTATTTTCTGCTGGACATCATGATTACCTCCTGGCTATTTCTTGTAATGGGAAAGCATTTCTCACTCCCTCCAGTTTTATCAGTTGCATAAGCATAGTTGACTTTTCACATGTTTGTCTTAATATAACCACTTAGTGTTTCAGACTTTCTTTTGTTTTATTTTGGGGTTTTAAAAGAATCCCTGTCAGAGAAGCACTCCTGCGTGCCTCACAGCTGGGCTGTCTCTCCCAGCTCGTGAGTGGCACACTGCTTCTGACAGAGGTGTTGCCCGTTGAGTCTTCTCAGTACCTGTCTGTCACTGTCCTGCAGCAAAGCTTGGACTGTTTGTGTTTTTTCTTCTGTGGGTTTTATTTCTTTCAGCATATTGTGTGAGATTTTGGTTTCTGTTGTGGTGTTTCTGACTCTTTGTGCCTTTCCTTTTGTGCTTGTTTTCCCTCCTTTTCTCAGTTTGCAGCGGGGCCTCGACCTGCCCATCATCAGGTACTGTACCCTTGCCCCTTCACTATTACCCTGAACTAATAGGTGGGGGCTGGAGTAGTTTCTGACTCTTAGAATGCTGCCATTCCTGGACCCACTCAAGCTACTCTTCAGGAGTGGCTTCAGGACTTCCCTGGTGGGCCAGTGGTTCAGACGCTGCACGTCCCATGCAGAGGGTGCAGGTTCCATCCCTGATGGGAGGACTAAGATCCTACATACCTTGTAGGTTGGCCCCCACCCCCCCCCAAAAAAAAAAGAGTAGTTTTGCTCTGATTTAATACAGTTCTCTTTATTTTTCACTGATTTCCTAGCATTTTGTTATTAGCAAACCAATTTTCTTCTTTTTACAACACAGTTTAAAAATAGTTTCTTTACTTTCCAAAAAAAAAAAAATTGCTCTGAATTTATAGAGAACTTTGAAAGTGTTTAGGTATATTAAGCCTTTAGAGATTTTGTGGATATCTGCAGTAAGTTTAAATTTAACTGAATGGAATAGGCAACATTCTAAGAGTTTTCTGTTAACTAACTTTCTGATGTAACTTATATTGATGTTTATATAATAGTACTAGTATTTCTAAAACCACTTAATCTCAGTTACTAACGTAGACCTAATAAATTGATAAACAGTAATATCCATTCATTTGCTGCATAGTTATCTTTATTTTTAGCAAATATACAACATTGATACCTTATTATTTTTAGCCTATTCTTTTAAGTGAAGTTATTATGTAAATTAAAAGTTCAAAAATGTGTGTGCAGACACTAGTTTATTTAGCAGGAATATACTAGAGGGAATGGTTTGAGAGAAAGAAAAAGAGTTACAGGGTTTTTCTCCGAAGTATTCTGAAACATTTTCTCATTTTATGGTAGAAAGAGCCTGGGCTGATCTAAATTCTAAATCTGATAGATCTACTGTGTAACCGGCTGAGTTAAGCAGTTCTTTTTCTTAACCTCAGTTTCCTTGTGTGTAAAGTGGAGATAAATATCCTTTACATTAGAGATAATATATGTAAGTCATCTGACATAAAATAAGCAGCCAGTAAGTGTTAGCTATTTTTAATATTGTCATGCAACTTAGTATGGTTTGATAAAATGAAAGAAATATTAGCAGTGTTTACCTATGGTATCATATTGGATGTTACTTAATTGAAACCTTTAATTGTCTAGCAGTGATTTAATAAAAGGCTCTACTTCTCAAAATACGGTTTTCCAATCTAGATGATGTAAACACCAAATAAATTCTGAGGTGTTAAAAAAGATATTTTGCAGGAGAACTCAGAGGTGGTTGTATGAAATGGATGGCAGTTCTTTGGATTTGAAAAAGGAATAAAACTTGGGGTAGTTTTTACTTGATAAAGATAGCATTGTTGAAGTGCTTTAAGAGCTTGGAATTCGATGTCAGCTGGACCTCGGTTTATAGCTTGGTGGTCTTGGGTAAAGTGCTTACTGCTCTCAGGCTCCGTTTTCTCATCTACAAAACGGGGATAGTATCAGTACCCTCTTTGGACTAATGCGAAGATATGTGAGATAATACAAATAACATGATTAGTGGAGTGTTTGGCATATACTACGAATCTGGTGGATAAGATTACTGATTATGAAAAAAGATGACCTCTTAGGTTAAAAAAGATTGATTATACATTTTTTAAAAAACAGCAAATCTACTCAAGAGCCATAGAGTCAAGGTTTACATTTTAATCAGGGATAAAGCCAGAAATTCCTGACAGAGAGAAAACTGAAAGATCTCTGTTGAAGACGCAGAGTGAAAAAACTAGTGACTCAGCAAAAAAGTTTCTGAGCTCCTTGATCCAAGGCTAAGTGTTTCTATTACTTGAGTTCAGTTGCAGTGGTCCTCAAATTGGGATGTTTAAGCCTTTTATTGTCAGCTTTGGGAAAATCTAGTTCTTAAAAACTTTCTTCTGAGTCTGAAGGCTTGTGATGCATTTTATCTTTTTAAAAAATGTTAACAACCAAGCAAAAGTTTTAAGAAATCTTTCTGAGAAAAGGTGAATTTCTATCCTGAAATCATTTTTCATGCGTAATGTGTCTCAGAAAATGTATTGTCAGATCAGTCCTTTATTTATCTGTAGGATGATGGTTGTGAAATTCCAGCATATTTCAACCATTAAAAGGTAGAACTATATATGTGTGTATATTTATTATTTATCCATTATCAAGAAACCCATTATTGGTTTTTGAAGACGGGTTACTGAGATACAGCATAAACCCAGAGCATTGCTTTTGGATCCGAAAATTTCAGGTAGCTGGCTGCTTTTACTCTGATATTTTTCCTTTTTAAACACACATTAAATTTTTTTCCCTTGTGCCTCACAGAATTAAGTAAGGAAACACACGGCATTGGCTCAGGCTGCTGCCGTAGCTACTTGGAGACACGGGGCAGGGGAGAGACTAGTTGGAGTGGGACTGCGGGCATCAGGAAGCTTGAACCAGTGTTGTGGGGTGCCTTCGAGGACTTCGTTAGGAAGAGTATGCATCTTGTATTCATGGATGGAGGGGCCAGTTAGGCTTGTTTTCCTATAGAATTAGTGTTGGCATTTTGGATGGAATAACCAGTTATGAAAAACTGCTCTATATTGCAGTTCCTTTAGCAGCCTTTGGGTTAATACATGCCAGTGGAATTCCTACAGTGACAGTTTAAGAAACAAAATGAAAAAATACCTCCATACATTTCCAGATACCCTGTATGGAAGTGGTACTATTTCTCATTTAAGAATGATTGGCTGAAGTCTCTATTTAAGACATCTCCTCAGACGTAAACCCTGAGAGTTTCGTGGAGAAGGAGATGCTCATGATTCGAAACAAGACATAGAGAGGCTTGCATAATGAAAGCAGTACTGTTGAAAACAAATGTTGAAGGCATACAGAAAAGAGATTTTTTTTTTAGGGAAAATATTTTATGTCCTGGGATATTTTTGTTTTTTTTTTTTATAATTAAGACTCAAAGTTGAATGAAGACCCCCATTTTTTTTTTTCCTTCCCATCTGTGGCTGTTTGCTTTGGCCAGAAAGAATGAAATCAAGGGTTAGAGTCAGTTTTGGCTAGTTAGAGTTAGTGAATAGATTTCTCAGTTCCCCTTTATTACATTATTCATCAGTGGCTACCTTTCCAATCATGTATCCTTTCAATGCTTTGATCTCATTTTTTTTTCTTTTTACGAAATAATTTGGTGGATGATGTTTTGATGTTTCTAAAGTCCTGTAGTACATATATAACTTTTCATAGATGTTTAGTAGCAATTGTTTCCATAAACTGTTGACTAAAAAAGATGCACAAGGTGAGAGTTGTGGGTTAAGTTTTACTTGCGGCCAAATGAGGATTATAGCCCTGGAGACAGCATCTTAGATAGCTCTGAGAAACTGCTGCAAAGAGGCAGTGGGGAGGATGAGTGTGTAGTGATTTTTGGTGAAAGGGGAGTACATTCAATCAAGCACACAGTTTTTTGGAGAAGGTTGTTGCTAGTCTCATGAAGGTTACTGCTCGTCATGAGGAGCAGACATCACCACACATAATTTTAGTGCTTTTCTAGTTGTGAGATGTTAAGAGCTGCTTCTTCTGGAACTATCCTCCTAAGGCCTGTTCTGCCCGTTTTTCCCAGAGCACAGAGGGCCTCATTCTTGATCTCCACGCTGAACTCCTTTCAGGGTGTGTTGAAGGTCAGTGGCTGCAGCAGTCTGATTTAGTCCTTATGGAGGCAGATGGCAGGTGCCCATTTTTAGTTGGCAAAACGTTGCAAAGAAAAAAAGAATGGTTATTTAGATGAGCTATTTGAAGGAAATTCCATATGAAAACACCGTCATCCAGTTTAGTAATCTGGAACTTAGGTATTTTTTTTTTCTTCTTTGTGAGATGAAGTTATCAGAATTGAAGTGGAACAACAGGATTTTGGGTAGTAAACATTTTTAGTTTAAGAGAACCAAGAAACTGGTATAGGAAGTGTTTGTTTCTTAAAACTGCTTNATTTTTTTTTTCTTCTTTGTGAGATGAAGTTATCAGAATTGAAGTGGAACAACAGGATTTTGGGTAGTAAACATTTTTAGTTTAAGAGAACCAAGAAACTGGTATAGGAAGTGTTTGTTTCTTAAAACTGCTTTCGTTTAACAGATCTTTTCCGTGATCTTAAGAGCCCCGCCAGGGCTCTGTTTGAGTCCCTCAAGTCAGGGGGAGCCTGTGTTCTGAGTAAGGTTGTGCCAGCCACATCATCTTCCTGGTACAGTTAATTTTTGGCTTTGCAGGGAGTCTTTGGCCTAGTAATGATGTTCTTACTCTTTTTGCGCTTTATAATCTGAAGAGAGCTTTAGCTTAGAATAACAGTAAAAGAAGTAGTCCTAACTTATTTTATATGCAAAACACTCTTGGCTTTAGAAATACGTCAAGTGTTTTTATTCCAGTGTTTGAAAATCCCGAGGTACCTAGAAGCCGAAAGAACAGAACGTACACCCAGAACTAAAACAGGTGGCTTGGTATAATGTAGATCTGGTCTTTGAGGATTGTGCAGCTGTGGTTTAAAGTTCCTGATGTTCCTGTCCTTATTTTACTTTTGAATTTCACAAGAAATCTCAAGTGTTGGTTTTATGCCATGGCTGAAGAGTCTTTGCATTTTGAGGTAGTTTAAATTGTTCATGGAACAAAAACATTTTGCAGTATATTGATATATGATTTTAGTTCACATAGTGTTCAAAGGAATTGGATTTAGCATTAATAAATAATAAGCTTCGTAAAACTTAACAGTGTTTGGCGTCAAAGAATTGTTACCTGGTGGCAGGCGTTGAAACTATGCACGTTTTCCTATTGTAATTTGGTTGTTTTTGCAAAAAGATTTTTTAAAAAGGAAGAAACAGTTGGCTTGTATTCCATCCTCTCCATTATGACCTCTAAAGGTTTCTGTACTCAGAGTTGTGCAGTTAAAATTGATGACCTGGTCCCTGGTAGAGAAATATTTGTATTGCTCTAGGCAGTTTCTTAGATTTGGAAAATAAAATAGATGAAGGTTTTGAATTTGCCTCTAGGGCCAGGCATATCAGAGTTTAATGGATAGAAAATCTGACTAAGCATCTGTGCAGTCTTATTACAGAACTCTTGTATTTTTCAGAGCTTAATGTAGGCCAGTGATGGGCAGTTTTATCTGGTACCTAACTCACAAGGAGTTACAGAGTGGCAGCAGAGACAGTGACGAAAATATAGGTTGGGAGTTGTCATAGCTGGGATTCAGTCTAACCTTTACTGCAAACTGACCTTTGACCTCAGCTTGATCTGTGAAATGGGTAAAATATGAAGTAATACTGAAGTATTATAATAAGAGCATGCATTTCCTAAGGGCATTGTGATAATTAAAAGTACTTGCCTGTCACAGTGCCTGACACATACTAGGCCCGTGGTAAGTGTCAGTTTCCTTTAGCAGTGAGATACCTTCCCCTTTCACCGAGCTATTTTTACCTGTGAATGAGGTNATTTATTTCTTCAGATGGTAAATAAATTGTCATAGAAGTATAAATGCTGTCATCCTCTTTGCTCATCTTTTACATGGATTGCAATAAGTATGGCACAGATAGAGAATTTACTCAAGGTTCATCCTCTGTTTCACAAAAGTGTGCAGTGGCTTCAGCAGTCCTTTCCTGAGAATGGTGTTTCCTGCCCTGCATGATTAGTGTTTGCTAGCAGACGCTTCTGTAACATCTCACTGTCTCTCACGCCCCTTCTTGTGTCTCCGCTCTGTGTTTTTCTCAGAGTATAGGGATCTTCTTTTGGTTCTCCGCCTTTGCGTTTTTGCCTGTAGTACAGGACTATTGCATTGCATTAGCTTCTGTTCATTTGATTTTATGCATGAATTTAGGAATATTGAAGTAGATGACAGAATTCCTCAAAGAACTGTAAGGTCATAGACTTCTCCAAGATGTAATCTCTCTTTTATCCTCTTCCTACCTTCCTTCCCCTGTTGCCCTCTTCTTCAGTCCCTTTTCTTAGATCCTGGTTCTCCCCCGGGGGTGGAGGAACCATTCTAAAGAGGTGGGACTTTGGTCCTAGTTGCTTCTTTGCTTGTCTGTTTTTGTTTGTTTGTTTGTTTACTTTTTTGCTGCAATGGTCAACAAGATGTCTGATGCAAGTTTTGTTCTGAGAGTGGTTTGGGAATGTGGACACTTGACCACTTGGAGTGGGCCTTGAGATCTCGCCAGATTACTTTAGATAGGCCCCAGTTCTAATCACTAAACACGGAACATTATGGTAAGCTGTTACTGCAAAGAATTCTGTGGCCTTTTTAACCCCTCTACGCCTTGTATAATTATTGGGAAAGAAAAGAATTTACATGGTTAGAACTGGCGCAAAACCTGACTGAAGAGCTGCATCTCTAAACCAGTTTTTTTGACAGCCCAGCAGAACAGTGCCAATACATTGCACAGACAACTGGAAGAGGAGGAAGGTTTTGGAACAGACTCCCGTTTACAGGTCCTTGGCTGGAAGAGGCTGGATAAAATACTGCATTGTAAGCAATATAACAAACTGTACTTCTTGCAGGCAGTGGTGCCTCTGGCACGCATTATTTTTGACCACATCCATTTATTGGCTGATGAACACAAGTGCATTGATTGCATCCTCTCTGAAAGTCTGACCTGGCATGGCAGTTTTTGCCAGGCATTATGGGGAAAAGAATAACAAATTGGGTGGGTCTTCTCTATTGGGAATTAGATAGGAGTAATTTGGGGTTTAGAGGGATATCCCTTTGAGACGAATTTGATTTTAAGAGATAAATTTATTTTTAAAAGGCTTCTTTTTCCCTCTTTCATTTTATAATTGGTTATCAAAGGGAAAACTGTCTATAGTTGTCAGCCATTTTTCTGTGGTCATAAACTATCTTCAGATACTATCCTCTATGCAATTTTTGCCATCTGCTCTGCTAGTGACCGTTACCACCCCCATTACTAAAAACCACACACGTAACATCCCATCACATACCCCAAAACAAGTGCAAGACTAGCAGGCCCTGCACTACTCTTGCTTGTTGTTTTGGGTCCAGTTTTCTTTATTTCATTTGTGTTGGTGCTGGGAGGGTGAAGTTGGGTTTGGAATTTGGCAGGATTGCATTTTCTTCTCACATCCCAAGTTGCCATAGTCCAGTCTCATCCATCCCACAGCTACCCCAACTGGTGAGGAGAGGTAAGCTGTTGCACTCAGGAAGGGACTTTTCCCATGGCTTTGTAGAGCAGCTAAAGCTTACTCCATTCTATTTCTGCATTAATGGGCCATTGGCAATTGCACAGTGTAGGCTTTTCTGTTCTTCCCTGGACAGCTGCCTTTGCAATCCAACTGGCTTCAAGTGGCCCCCCTCCCTCCTTGAGGTGATCTTTGTGCCTGTATTTCTGCTTGATACTTGCATATTGTTGGCAGTTTTGCTTAAAAGTAAAAAAAAAAAAAAAAGAAAAAGAAAAACTATCTGTTCCATTTTCTGGTTGTATTGGAACTATTTTAACTGTAATTTATTGTTTAATAGCCTCCAAAATAGTGAAATCATTGAATGCCTAATGGGGGGAGGGGGACAGTTTGGCTTTTGCAATAACCTGTAACCATTGGTTATTTTTATATTCTGTGGTGCTAAGTGCCAAAGGTACATCAATAAATATTGGTCATGCTCAGTTACCAACTGTGCGCGGGTGAGTGAGTGGGTGAGAGGGAGTGTGGGTGGCGTCAGCATTGGATCTGAGTTCACAGAAGGCTGCTCTCCTTAGCGTCTACAGTCCTTACCATCCGAAAAACCCCTCCTAGAAAAAAAGAAGCAAAAGTGTTTATTTTTAATATAAGCCAGCAGCAATTACAGTTTGTTCTGTTGCTTACAGTTACCTGTAGGATTAAAACTATTGTCATTACAAATGAAAAACTCAATAGCCAATGGTGACTAGTGCAAAATAGACTAGGGTACTTTCCCACTAACTTTTATGTTTTTAATATTTGTGTAATTTTATAAGGTACAAGATATAAGGCTCATAGGAAGTTCCCTTTTGACTGGAATATTCCAAATATATAAAGTTTCAATTTCATTGTAGAGCCTTAAAAATGGGGCCTTTCTGTGGAACAGTGATAAGACAGGTACTACTGTACTAAGGTTAATTTTTTAACATGGCCCTTCTCTCCCATTTCCTTCAAAAGTGTCATGAAGAAACATCACACTCCCACCCTCTATGTGAATACCACATGGGTAGTATTACCTGTTCTTGAAACTTGATGTCCATAGTTAGAGGTATGATCTGTTTTCTTTTCATAGTTGGAAAACTGACAATATAAGACTTCAGTTTCTTTGAAGAGAAAGTGTTTTGCAAGAAATCTTGCTGCCATTATCATCATTCTGAAAAACTACTTTACATGTTTTTTTAGCAAGAATAATGGCCGGCTAACATGCCCTGATCCTATAAGGCATGGAGAGCTTGTTAAGTTGTACTGAATAATTTCAAAATGTGTTAAAATAGTTTTCGTTACTTGAGCAATAGGTACATTTTAGCTTCTAAGGTAAATTCTTGATTAGAGCTGTCTTCAGTCATCTCCTACATTGTGGCATGTGACCTACTGCAATTTCTTGAAAATTTTTTATATTCAATAGTGACAGTTGAGGAAATAATTCTGGTAACTTAAATTCTGAGTACAGGGACTTGTTTCTTAGTTCATCTTCAGTCTTGTTCACCCATAGTAATGTGCTAATGGAAGGAAGGCTCTATAGGAAATTAAACAACTGAAAGAAGATACATATTTTAGCTCCTTAAATGTTTTAAATAAAACCCTTGTGTGGTTTGCATTCAAAATGGCTTACTAAATATTTTCTTTTAACTGTTAAAGAGAATGGTTAACATTTCAGTAGTTAACGTGTAGGTAGCCATTTGGTGCCTGAATAATTTTTCTTTTCTTTTTAGTAAAATCACATTGAAAGTCTGATTTTGCTCTGATGAGTTATTTGATCCTAGAGATTTTGTATTTAAAATTTTATGGGTGAAAAAGCTTTTTCTTCCATTCTGAGTTAGGGAAAGTAAGAGCTGGAATATATATTATCCTCTGTGGCTTACCTAAAAAGTTTTGTTTTCTTTTGTTTTTGTTCTGAATATCAGATAGCAGCAGGTACAAGTACGCAGTCTTGTGCTGTTGTGTTTATGTAGTAATTGAGAGATCTGACTTCTTTTGCTCTTTTTTCCTTCTGGAGCTTATAGGAGTACCACTTTGACTAATCACATTGAAGGATGGTGTTTTTTACCTCTACTTTGATATGCCTGGTATTAAACTTTACTACCTCATCGAATTTAAATATATATAATTATTTATATATTTACATTTATATATTATAAATATATATTTATTTATATGTTTATATGTTTATAATATATATGATAAATTTTAATCTTTAACTCCAAGAAACGAAGATAGTGAAATTTCCATTTCATATGTGAGATACCCTGTTTAACTTAAGTAAATTTGAACTCTGTCCTATTACATTCTTTATTTTCTGCTGGACATCATGATTACCTCCTGGCTATTTCTTGTAATGGGAAAGCATTTCTCACTCCCTCCAGTTTTATCAGTTGCATAAGCATAGTTGACTTTTCACATGTTTGTCTTAATATAACCACTTAGTGTTTCAGACTTTCTTTTGTTTTATTTTGGGGTTTTAAAAGAATCCCTGTCAGAGAAACACTCCTGCGTGCCTCACAGCTGGGCTGTCTCTCCCAGCTCGTGAGTGGCACACTGCTTCTGACAGAGGTGTTGCCCGTTGAGTCTTCTCAGTACCTGTCTGTCACTGTCCTGCAGCAAAGCTTGGACTGTTTGTGTTTTTTCTTCTGTGGGTTTTATTTCTTTCAGCATATTGTGTGAGATTTTGGTTTCTGTTGTGGTGTTTCTGACTCTTTGTGCCTTTCCTTTTGTGCTTGTTTTCCCTCCTTTTCTCAGTTTGCAGCGGGGCCTCGACCTGCCCATCATCAGGTACTGTACCCTTGCCCCTTCACTATTACCCTGAACTAATAGGTGGGGGCTGGAGTAGTTTCTGACTCTTAGAATGCTGCCATTCCTGGACCCACTCAAGCTACTCTTCAGGAGTGGCTTCAGGACTTCCCTGGTGGGCCAGTGGTTCAGACGCTGCACGTCCCATGCAGAGGGTGCAGGTTCCATCCCTGATGGGAGGACTAAGATCCTACATACCTTGTAGGTTGGCCCCCACCCCCCCCCAAAAAAAAAAGAGTAGTTTTGCTCTGATTTAATACAGTTCTCTTTATTTTTCACTGATTTCCTAGCGTTTTGTTATTAGCAAACCAATTTTCTTCTTTTTACAACACAGTTTAAAAATAGTTTCTTTACTTTCCAAAAAAAAAAAAAAATTGCTCTGAATTTATAGAGAACTTTGAAAGTGTTTAGGTATATTAAGCCTTTACAGATTTTGTGGATATCTGCAGTAAGTTTAAATTTAACTGAATGGAATAGGCAACATTCTAAGAGTTTTCTGTTAACTAACTTTCTGATGTAACTTATATTGATGTATATATAATAGTACTAGTATTTCTAAAACCACTTAATCTCAGTTACTAACGTAGACCTAATAAATTGATAAACAGTAATATCCATTCATTTGCTGCATAGTTATCTTTATTTTTAGCAAATATACAACATTGATACCTTATTATTTTTAGCCTATTCTTTTAAGTGAAGTTATTATGTAAATTAAAAGTTCAAAAATGTGTGTGCAGACACTAGTTTATTTAGCAGGAATATACTAGAGGGAATGGTTTGAGAGAAAGAAAAAGAGTTACAGGGTTTTTCTCCGAAGTATTCTGAAACATTTTCTCATTTTATGGTAGAAAGAGCCTGGGCTGATCTAAATTCTAAATCTGATAGATCTACTGTGTAACCGGCTGAGTTAAGCAGTTCTTTTTCTTAACCTCAGTTTCCTTGTGTGTAAAGTGGAGATAAATATCCTTTACATTAGAGATAATATATGTAAGTCATCTGACATAAAATAAGCAGCCAGTAAGTGTTAGCTATTTTTAATATTGTCATGCAACTTAGTATGGTTTGATAAAATGAAAGAAATATTAGCAGTGTTTACCTATGGTATCATATTGGATGTTACTTAATTGAAACCTTTAATTGTCTAGCAGTGATTTAATAAAAGGCTCTACTTCTCAAAATACGGTTTTCCAATCTAGATGATGTAAACACCAAATAAATTCTGAGGTGTTAAAAAAGATATTTTGCAGGAGAACTCAGAGGTGGTTGTATGAAATGGATGGCAGTTCTTTGGATTTGAAAAAGGAATAAAACTTGGGGTAGTTTTTACTTGATAAAGATAGCATTGTTGAAGTGCTTTAAGAGCTTGGAATTCGATGTCAGCTGGACCTCGGTTTATAGCTTGGTGGTCTTGGGTAAAGTGCTTACTGCTCTCAGGCTCCGTTTTCTCATCTACAAAACGGGGATAGTATCAGTACCCTCTTTGGACTAATGCGAAGATATGTGAGATAATACAAATAACATGATTAGTGGAGTGTTTGGCATATACTACGAATCTGGTGGATAAGATTACTGATTATGAAAAAAGATGACCTCTTAGGTTAAAAAAGATTGATTATACATTTTTTAAAAAACAGCAAATCTACTCAAGAGCCATAGAGTCAAGGTTTACATTTTAATCAGGGATAAAGCCAGAAATTCCTGACAGAGAGAAAACTGAAAGATCTCTGTTGAAGACGCAGAGTGAAAAAACTAGTGACTCAGCAAAAAAGTTTCTGAGCTCCTTGATCCAAGGCTAAGTGTTTCTATTACTTGAGTTCAGTTGCAGTGGTCCTCAAATTGGGATGTTTAAGCCTTTTATTGTCAGCTTTGGGAAAATCTAGTTCTTAAAAACTTTCTTCTGAGTCTGAAGGCTTGTGATGCATTTTATCTTTTTAAAAAATGTTAACAACCAAGCAAAAGTTTTAAGAAATCTTTCTGAGAAAAGGTGAATTTCTATCCTGAAATCATTTTTCATGCGTAATGTGTCTCAGAAAATGTATTGTCAGATCAGTCCTTTATTTATCTGTAGGATGATGGTTGTGAAATTCCAGCATATTTCAACCATTAAAAGGTAGAACTATATATGTGTGTATATTTATTATTTATCCATTATCAAGAAACCCATTATTGGTTCTTGAAGACGGGTTACTGAGATACAGCATAAACCCAGAGCATTGCTTTTGGATCCGAAAATTTCAGGTAGCTGGCTGCTTTTACTCTGATATTTTTCCTTTTTAAACACACATTACATTTTTTTCCCTTGTGCCTCACAGAATTAAGTAAGGAAACACACGGCATTGGCTCAGGCTGCTGCCGTAGCTACTTGGAGACACGGGGCAGGGGAGAGACTAGTTGGAGTGGGACTGCGGGCATCAGGAAGCTTGAACCAGTGTTGTGGGGTGCCTTCGAGGACTTCGTTAGGAAGAGTATGCATCTTGTATTCATGGATGGAGGGGCCAGTTAGGCTTGTTTTCCTATAGAATTAGTATTGGCATTTTGGATGGAATAACCAGTTATGAAAAACTGCTCTATATTGCAGTTCCTTTAGCAGCCTTTGGGTTAATACATGCCAGTGGAATTCCTACAGTGACAGTTTAAGAAACAAAATGAAAAAATACCTCCATACATTTCCAGATACCCTGTATGGAAGTGGTACTATTTCTCATTTAAGAATGATTGGCTGAAGTCTCTATTTAAGACATCTCCTCAGACGTAAACCCTGAGAGTTTCGTGGAGAAGGAGATGCTCATGATTCGAAACAAGACATAGAGAGGCTTGCATAATGAAAGCAGTACTGTTGAAAACAAATGTTGAAGGCATACAGAAAAGAGATTTTTTTTTTAGGGAAAATATTTTATGTCCTGGGATATTTTTGTTTTTTTTTTTTATAATTAAGACTCAAAGTTGAATGAAGACCCCCATTTTTTTTTTTCCTTCCCATCTGTGGCTGTTTGCTTTGGCCAGAAAGAATTAAATCAAGGGTTAGAGTCAGTTTTGGCTAGTTAGAGTTAGTGAATAGATTTCTCAGTTCTCCTTTATTACATTATTCATCAGTGGCTACCTTTCCAATCATGTATCCTTTCAATGCTTTGATCTCATTTTTTTTTCTTTTTACGAAATAATTTGGTGGATGATGTTTTGATGTTTCTAAAGTCCTGTAGTACATATATAACTTTTCATAGATGTTTAGTAGCAATTGTTTCCATAAACTGTTGACTAAAAAAGATGCACAAGGTGAGAGTTGTGGGTTAAGTTTTACTTGCGGCCAAATGAGGATTATAGCCCTGGAGACAGCATCTTAGATAGCTCTGAGAAACTGCTGCAAAGAGGCAGTGGGGAGGATGAGTGTGTAGTGATTTTTGGTGAAAGGGGAGTACATTCAATCAAGCACACAGTTTTTTGGAGAAGGTTGTTGCTAGTCTCATGAAGGTTACTGCTAGTCATGAGGAGCAGACATCACCACACATAATTTTAGTGCTTTTCTAGTTGTGAGATGTTAAGAGCTGCTTCTTCTGGAACTATCTTCCTAAGGCCTGTTCTGCCCGTTTTTCCCAGAGCACAGAGGGCCTCATTCTTGATCTCCACGCTGAACTCCTTTCAGGGTGTGTTGAAGGTCAGTGGCTGCAGCAGTCTGATTTAGTCCTTATGGAGGCAGATGGCAGGTGCCCATTTTTAGTTGGCAAAACGTTGCAAAGAAAAAAAGAATGGTTATTTAGATGAGCTATTTGAAGGAAATTCCATATGAAAACACCGTCATCCAGTTTAGTAATCTGGAACTTAGGTATTTTTTTTTTCTTCTTTGTGAGATGAAGTTATCAGAATTGAAGTGGAACAACAGGATTTTGGGTAGTAAACATTTTTAGTTTAAGAGAACCAAGAAACTGGTATAGGAAGTGTTTGTTTCTTAAAACTGCTTTCGTTTAACAGATCTTTTCCGTGATCTTAAGAGCCCCGCCAGGGCTCTGTTTGAGTCCCTCAAGTCAGGGGGAGCCTGTGTTCTGAGTAAGGTTGTGCCAGCCACATCATCTTCCTGGTACAGTTAATTTTTGGCTTTGCAGGGAGTCTTTGGCCTAGTAATGATGTTCTTACTCTTTTTGCGCTTTATAATCTGAAGAGAGCTTTAGCTTAGAATAACAGTAAAAGAAGTAGTCCTAACTTATTTTATATGCAAAACACTCTTGGCTTTAGAAATACGTCAAGTGTTTTTATTCCAGTGTTTGAAAATCCCGAGGTACCTAGAAGCCGAAAGAACAGAACGTACACCCAGAACTAAAACAGGTGGCTTGGTATAATGTAGATCTGGTCTTTGAGGATTGTGCAGCTGTGGTTTAAAGTTCCTGATGTTCCTGTCCTTATTTTACTTTTGAATTTCACAAGAAATCTCAAGTGTTGGTTTTATGCCATGGCTGAAGAGTCTTTGCATTTTGAGGTAGTTTAAATTGTTCATGGAACAAAAACATTTTGCAGTATATTGATATATGATTTTAGTTCACATAGTGTTCAAAGGAATTGGATTTAGCATTAATAAATAATAAGCTTCGTAAAACTTAACAGTGTTTGGCGTCAAAGAATTGTTACCTGGTGGCAGGCGTTGAAACTATGCACGTTTTCCTATTGTAATTTGGTTGTTTTTGCAAAAAGATTTTTTAAAAAGGAAGAAACAGTTGGCTTGTATTCCATCCTCTCCATTATGACCTCTAAAGGTTTCTGTACTCAGAGTTGTGCAGTTAAAATTGATGACCTGGTCCCTGGTAGAGAAATATTTGTATTGCTCTAGGCAGTTTCTTAGATTTGGAAAATAAAATAGATGAAGGTTTTGAATTTGCCTCTAGGGCCAGGCATATCAGAGTTTAATGGATAGAAAATCTGACTAAGCATCTGTGCAGTCTTATTACAGAACTCTTGTATTTTTCAGAGCTTAATGTAGGCCAGTGATGGGCAGTTTTATCTGGTACCTAACTCACAAGGAGTTACAGAGTGGCAGCAGAGACAGTGACGAAAATATAGGTTGGGAGTTGTCATAGCTGGGATTCAGTCTAACCTTTACTGCAAACTGACCTTTGACCTCAGCTTGATCTGTGAAATGGGTAAAATATGAAGTAATACTGAAGTATTATAATAAGAGCATGCATTTCCTAAGGGCATTGTGATAATTAAAAGTACTTGCCTGTCACAGTGCCTGACACATACTAGGCCCGTGGTAAGTGTCAGTTTCCTTTAGCAGTGAGATACCTTCCCCTTTCACCGAGCTATTTTTACCTGTGAATGAGGTATTCTACAAGGAGGCTTCTGTCTCCCAGACTCTGCTTTGTGATCTGACAGGATGCTTGCTTGCTCCTGACAGAACCCTTCAGGACTTCTTTCCTCCACTTGCCCCGAGCCTCTGAGGGAGCACTGCCTGATAGACCTCTGTGTGATGAGGCACATCTCCTGTGTCCGGGCTGTGCACCACGGCAGCTGCTAGTCATGTGTAGCTGTGGAGTGCTTGAAGTACGCATTGTGGCCCAAGAACTGAATTTTTAATTGAATTTTAATTTAAGTAACCACATATGATTAGTGGCTGCCTACTGAGCAGCTCAGCTATAGGGCTTAATTCCTTAGGTCTAATCTCCTAATCCTTAGTGAAATCTAAATTATCTGATAATACAGGCTATGTGCAGGAAAACACAAAGAATCTTTAAATGAATAACCTTCATTATAAATTATTGTGAGTTAACAGAACGTCTGATTCGTACTTGAGTGATATCCCATTATGTGGACTCTTTACCACTTGTCTTTTTCTAGCTCGTCAGAAAAATCATAACACTATTATTTTTCCTTGCATGCTTTTTTTAAAAAAAAGATATTAACCTAAAAATTCTTAATTGAGAATCTTACTGTTTATCCCTCCAGTAGGTTGAACTATCAATACATATGCAAAAAATTAGGGATTTCAGAAGCATAGTTTTGATATGTTTTTATTGCTTTGCAAATTAATAAGTACTCAGTGGTTTTAGACGTTGGAAGAACTAATGTGACTGAATAAGTTTTTTATAATGGCTGAAGATGAATAGGTATTTTTCAAAGAATTTCTGATTATTCTATAGTGTTGTTTTTTTTTTTTAAGAGATGTCTTTGTCTTTTGATGATGTTAGAGAACAAATTCATAAGAAATGTTATATTCTAATTGACAGCATCTTGGGAATTCCCTGGAGGTCCAGTGGTTGGCTTCATTGCAGGGGCCTGGATTCAGTCCTTGGTCAAGGAACTAAAATCCTGCAAGTTGCACAGCACACACACTACCCCCTCCCCCAACAACCCCCCACCACCACCAAAAAAAAGAGAAATGGACATCATCTTCAAAAAGCAATATGAGAGATGTTGTTGGCCAGGAAACTGTGGTAAAGGTATAAAAGGTATAAATACTGTGTGAGAGGTAACATTTCCCTTTTTGCTTCTACAGTGTTTCTGTGAAGGTCAGCAGTCTTGCAATCTTGAGTCCCCTATGAGTTCAGCCTCTTGTTTTCAATGTATCCTAGCCCTTTGGAGCTACCCAAAGTATCACCTCAAATGGGGCTGTCCTCTTCCTCTTCCATTTTCCTGGCATACTAGTGGGCCATACCAGTGAAAGACAGAAGACTAAACAGATTGCTTGGAGATGATATTATGTTGTACAAGGTTCTTCTCTCCTTTGCCTGTCTCATTTCAGCATTTTTATCAGTGACTTGGATTAATGCCTTGCCTGCTGATTGGCTGATGGTGATGTAGATTTGACATTGCATGACATATTTCGAATACAGAAGATTCTATACAATCTGAAATGATGGGTTGAAATTAGCCAGATAAATTTTTAAAGGAATAAAACACTTGATTCCTATATGAGATTCAAATTACAACAGAGAAGTGAAGAGCATGACTTATTGCCAGGTTATGTATAAAGAAGATTAAAGAGTTTAAGATAATTGTAACTCAGTACTAATTGGTAGTAAAATGTTTTGACAGAGGAGCCTCTGTGCTTCTTGTTCATTAATGGAAGCATAATTGGCCACAATGAAAGAGAGACACTATCCCTTTATTCTGTAGCAGGTATTTATTGAGTGAGGGCCTGGCACATTCTGGGCACACCTGGATATTTATATTCAGCTCTCTACTTTGAGAACTTTGATCAGTGGGAGAAAATTGAGGGGAAAAGAGTAAGCTGTTTAGGGAATTTAAAAATCTTAGTTGGAATGACAAGGGGTGCAGAGTGGTGATTGACCTGGAAGAAAAAATAGTGATAAGTTGCCAGCAATGGCAGGTTGTCACTTACAGAGAGGAAGGATTCGACTTCGATGTGAGTTTGGGGAGGGTAGATGTCAGACCAGAGGGTAGGTGGTTCAGAAACTTTGGAGCCAGTAGAAGGAAGAACTTTTGTGGTGTCAGAATTCCCATTTAACAACACGGTGAAACTGTGTTGAGTTGCTAAAGTCTGATAATCCCAAAGGCATGTCATTTAAGAGATGCAAACTTTAGGTATATGGTTAGACTAAATGGTCTGTACTGTGCTTCCAGAAACAGGACGTGTTGCTTCTTTTAATGATTCTTCAGCACTCAGTGGAGAGGAAAAAGTATTCAGAAGCATTGCAAGCAGTTTGGGAAAGCCTGTTCACATCCACACTTTTCACTAGCCTGCCATGGTTTGCTGCCATGCCTGTCCACTGTCAAATCTAGTGCTGTATTTACAGTGGAATGGTTAAGAGGGAAGAGAATCCGTATCTTTTTATTTCTTTGCATGTCCAGCCATTATACCTTTTCCTCTGTGTGTGTGTGTGTGAGAGAGAGAGAGACAGACAGACAGACAGACAAAGAGATGTGGTTTTTTTTTTTAAAAGAAGAAACAAGATCCAAGTAGCCTGTCATTGTAAAAATAGTGCAGTGAAGTTGAGTAAATGTAGGCCTGTTAAATGTACCAGGGATTAAAAAAAAATGTATGAACAAGTTTCAGTAACTCTGAAGGAAATAGAGAATTAAGGGTCTTGTAGGAAGAAGAAATTTGTTTTCCTGACTGATATACATGAGTTTTCATGAAGTGATTGATGGGGTGTTTTTGTTACCAGTAAGCAATTATGATTGATGTGCTACCCGTTAGTGTAGTTTGATAAATGTCCTGGCACATGCCTTCAGCCTTTGAAAAGAATTCTTCTGACTGACATATCACAGGTTTGAAATTACAAAGGATATTCCATTTCATGAGAGGTAGAGTGTGTAACAGTTACAAGTACAGCCTCAGAACCTGATTATGTTTAAATTATACATGGGAGACCATTAGGATGTTACTAACCTCCGCATCCCCCTCAATTTCCTCATGTATCTGTCTAATAGTGGTGTTAATAATAGTATCTGCCTTAGAGATTTATAATGAGGATTAACTTAATATATATGTAAAGTGTTGAGAGTGGTACCTGGTAACTGAAAGTGCTATATGAATCTTTATTGTTGTTATTTAGTGTGCATGTTTAATACATTTTTTAGTTTCAAAGCTGAAGTCTTAGTTTATTTTTTAAAAAAGTATATTGTATGTCCACATAAACACAAATTTAGTCTTTTACTGGCTCAGGTATATGTTATTAAGAGTAAACATGTGTTTGTTTCTTTTTCAAAAGAGCTAAAGCAAACAGTCTTATCTGGTTCAGAAGTCTCCTTGAGTAAAATGTTATCTCAGTTATTCTAGACAGGCTGGTTTAAAATTCCAGCAGAACAGGTAGAAGATAGCGGTAAGGAAAGTGGTTATGGGAAAACTGAACCTCTATCTAGTTTTCTTGTTCTGCGTAAGTTAATGGAATAGTTTCCTTTCTCCCTCTAGCCCCCCACCTCCCCGTAACACCATGTGTCTTCAAAGGCAATAAGTGCTTTGACAAAATTAGTTGGTAATAACCACAGTGGATCTGTCCGTTTGATCCTCTCTTTGTCTTGGCTGCCCTCTAGAGTTCACGGAAGGGAATCTTATCGAATTAATCGTATCCAGTGTGCCTGACATCTAAGAGTGCTCGATGTATTGAGCCAGATGAATGACCCTGCTCTCCTTGAGTCTTGTAACAGCTTTGTGGCTCCTGATACATATACTGCGTTACAAAAAATGTTTAGGTTCATTCCTGAAGTTTGTTTACAGCTCACATTGTTGATGAAAAATAGATTCTGTCTACTGTGAAGTCTAGCATGGAAAATTTACTAGTCCAGTGCTCCTGGTTTTAATTGACAGAAATTCTTGTGTCTGTCACCAAAACTGTGTCAGTAGAGATAATTTGAAGACTACTGTCTCTCTAATCCAGCCCAGGCTCCTCCTCTATTGTCACCCTTGCCTCTCGAATTTTCTTTTCATCTTCACCAGCCACTCTCTGGTTTTCCCCATTCACTTCATTCTGCTGCTGTACCTTCCTGTCTGTTCCTTTTCTGTGCCTTATTCTCTTTAGGGTTCTCTTTGCCCTGGGGTATGAGGGCTGAATAGGGATGAACCTTGGGCACTGGATCCCAGGTCTTCCAATTCAACACAAGATGAAGAGTTCCTACCACCTGTGGGTAGCTTGATACTCAAGAGTAGGACATGATGAAACCTGAGCAGGCCTAAAGGTCAAACTTGCCTTAATTAGGACCTTTATTAGCAACACTCACATCTGGACTCATAAGACCTCTCAGGAGATTTTGGAGCTGAACATTTTTAGACTACTACTGTATTTCCCATTTTAAACCTGTAGGTGGCCTCTTACATACCTAGTTAGTTGAAAAGAGCAAGTTTCTGTCATAAGGAGTCAGGTAAAAGTTGACAAGTTTAGGTATTTCTTAGGACTTTCTCAAACTTGAAAGTAACCAAATGGCACTCCTATTGTTAACGCTCATCTCTACTCAAAATGAAAAGTAGGTCTTAGCTAAATAACTAATGCTGCATCATATCATGGGAGTCCATGAGAGCCAGGAATAGTCCTCAGTAGTTCCAGCTGTGTTTGTCCACTAAGCAGACATTTCCTTCCAAGCTGTTAAGACTTGTGGCTATACTATTAGGATATTTCTGCCTCTGGATTTATTTACTTTGATTAAATGTCATGTGATTCTTCAGTTCCATGTGCCCTTGAATTCTCAAGTGGAGAACTGTCATTCTGGCTTTCTAATCTTCCTTCTCCTCCTATGGTTACTGAATAGAAAGATGTTTTTGCTGAGCTGCATGCTATGTCCTGCCCCTTTACTGACCTGTAAGCTTTTCCATTGGCTTTCTTTCTGTTTCCCGCTGCTTTCTTGCTTCATAATTGAAGGGAGGATTCAGACCCATCCAGGTAACAAATTACTGGTTCTGCATGGCCTCCTTATTTCTCCCTTCCCTTATTATTGTTGTAAGAGTGAGATTAATTGTGTGCTGATGAATACGTGCACTCACAGTGGGAATTTCCTATTGGTATATTGTTTCAAGGCTTTTAAGCCCGCAGTGAGAACCATAAATAACCACAAATACTGGTTGCCATTTGAAAGTTCCTTCTAGACCATTCTCAAGCCTGTCTAGATTTTCTACTTTTATTGCAGACTGTTTGAGAAAGCAAAACTGGGTTCAGTTCCGTATGAGATTGCCACTGTTTTCAAAATGAAGGCTTTTCCTATTATATGTCAAGGATTTTCTTATTAGAGCATGTGACACCCTTACAGATAATTTAATTTGACCTTGAAAAACTGAGATGAAAATTTTAATGTCCAGACAGATTTTTGTTGTTGTTGTTGTTATTCTAAATGCTTTATAAATGACTTGACTGGTGTTTTTTTAGGGGACTACTTTAGCTTTTAATAAGTTGATAATGAGCCATCAACTCTTCATGAAAGCAGGAATGCTTTTTTATAATAGAGCAGAACAACTTTTAGAGAGATACCAACTACCCCTTTTGTTATATTTTGCCACACGTTTTAACATTAATCATTTGTGGTATAGAGCTTTTAGTTTCAATTAGTTGAGACTTCATTTTAAAAGTGAAATTGCCCTACAGTTTTTAAATGAGTGACGCTGATCAAAGCTTGAATTAGTGTGGCTGGGCCTCATGTAGAATTTTTTTTTTTTTTTTTGTGAAATGTATTATTGTATTTCTAATTCAAGTTATTAAGATTTTTGTTAGTGGAGAAAAGGAGAAAGCTCACGATAGTAAAACTGTATATACTGCCTTTTGTAAAAATAAATAAATAAATATTTTTTTTTCTCCCCTCCTCAGTTTTTCCAGAGGCCTCAAATACAGCCTCCTAGAGCTACCATCCCGAACAGCAGTCCTTCCATTCGCCCCAGTGCACAGACACCCACTGCAGTGTACCAGGCCAATCAGCACATCATGATGGTCAACCATCTGCCCATGCCGTACCCAGTGCCCCAGGGCCCTCAGTACTGTATACCGCAGGTAAAGTATGTCTCAGGTCCACGTGGCCCGCAGGGGTAGCGTGGGGGTTGACTCAGATTCTCACCAGGCGGAGCAAGGAGGACGGTTGATGGCATCGGTTTTTAGTGATGTGTGAAATTTTTTGTTGGATATAAGTCTAAGCCATTTTGTCGTTTTTCATAATATTGTAAGGAGGTATTTTTTCATCTCTTGAAATTTTCTAAGATAGAGAGATTGTTTTTATATCCTCTCTTTCCCTCAGTCCGTTACCCACAGTCAGTTGCTCTAAAGTAGACTCAGTAACTAGCTGTCCAGTGATGTTGTTCAGCGTCGTTGAAAGCTGTCAGCCTGAAATAATTCTTCAGTGAGCTGATATCTGCCTGTGCTCTCATTTGCTATATGACTGTTCATAAGGCACACCTTTTTCTTCATCCTCATTGCATCTTTTTAAAAATTGAAGTATAGTTGATTTACAGTACTGTGTTAGTTTCAGATGGATGGCAAGTAATTCAGTTATACCTACGTATATTCATTTTTTTAGTTCCTTTCCATTATAGGTTATTACAAGGTACCGAATTTAGTTCTCTGTATATACAGTAAATCCTTGTTTATCTACTCATTGCATCTTAATGGACAGCAGTCATTTTGAATGTGTTTAACAAAGTGACTTCACCTCCTTTAAATGATTCTCTCTCTCTCTCTCTCTCTCTCACACACACACACACACACACACACACACACACCCCTTTATTTTTCCATAGTAAGCTACTTCCATGTCATTCATGAATGTCTGTAATTCCTCTCTTCTAGTACCGTCACAGTGGCCCTCCATATGTTGGGCCACCACAACAGTACCCGGTTCAACCTCCAGGACCAGGTCCTTTTTATCCTGGGCCAGGACCGGGAGACTTCCCTAGTGCTTATGGTAAGTGTGAAAATTTGAGCAATTTCTGCTAGTTTGTTGTGGTCATTCCATTTTGTTGTGTAGCAAGACAGTTTAGATAGTGAGGTTTGGTGGTGTGAAAGTGAAAAAGTGTTAGCGCACAATTGTGTCCAACTCTCTGCGACCCCATGGACTGTAGCCTGCCAGACTCCCTGTCTATGGGATTCTCCAGGCCAGAATACTGGAGTGGGTTGCCATTCGCTTCTCCAGGGGATCTTCCCAACCCAGGGATCAAACCCAGGTCTCCTGCATTGCAGACAGATTCTTTACNTCCAACTCTCTGCGACCCCATGGACTGTAGCCTGCCAGACTCCCTGTCTATGGGATTCTCCAGGCCAGAATACTGGAGTGGGTTGCCATTCGCTTCTCCAGGGGATCTTCCCAACCCAGGGATCAAACCCAGGTCTCCTGCATTGCAGACAGATTCTTTACCATCTGTACCACAGGGAAGGATTTTTAAACAAAACGTTGCAAACAAGTCTGACCTGAAAGCTTTGTTTTAAGAGAGTGGCGTATAAGGAAAGAGTATTATAGAAATGTGTTTAGTTAATGATACCTTCTGAAGGAGCTAGTAATTCTGTCCTGAAAGAGCCCATGTCTCAGTCTGATGTCTCCTACCAGCTCATCATTACTAGATTTTTACTGGATTTTTGCTAAATGCATAAATATACTTTATCTTCCTTTCATGATTTCTTGTTTCCTAAGCATTTACCATCATTTACCAAAACATTTGCTGATGTTTTCCCACTGGAATGTGATATTCATGAAGGCAGGGAATTTTGTTTGTTTTGTTTACCTCTCTATCCCTGGTACCTCAAGGGCAGTGACTGGCAGGCACTTAGAGAATATACATGGGATGCCTGAATTTAACTCAGAATACCTGTGATTCCTTTTCTGCAGAACTGTGATGATTCTGTGTCATGGGGAGGTTTTGAGAATTAGTTAAGTGAAAATGCCTTGAGAAACTACAAGTACTTTCAATGTACAAAAGCAAGCACCTTGTTTATACTTGGTGTGTGAACCAATGCTAAACAAAGCAGTAATAAAAATGACTTATCTTACTCAGTAAGCATCTATGACATCCTACACTTGTTTTGTTCCATAGAAAGCCAATTTTAAGTGATAAAATCAGTGAATACTAGAAAAATTGAACTTTAAGAATCAGTAAACATCGATCTTCTCCATTATAGTAAGGAAATATTAAAATTTTAACTTGTTCTTTTAAGATGGTTATCTGGCATAGAAAAACATGTATCCACTAACTGTTTTCCTAACATTGGGATTAGTTCCTCAGTTAAAAACCTTTATAGAATAATCTGTGGGTATTAGAATAACCCAAGGAGATTTCCCGTAGGTTTTCAGGTAAAATAGGTAAAGCAACCAAGTGTTTACCTAGCTTTACTTCTTTTAGAAAAGGAAAACCTTCCTATTACTTTGAAACTGCTGTTTCAAAATGGTATACTTTATAACTTCATTATATGTCTCAGATATATATGTTTATTTAACATGGCTTTATTAAGTGGTATTTTCACTAAGAAATGTTTGATATTTTCAGAATAATAAACATACTCAACACATATATTTTAAAGGAAAATTATATGTACACATTACTCAGCTCTGACATAGAATATTGCTAGCACTGTTGAGGTACTTGTACACCCCTTGAACTTAACTTTTAAGACACATTTTCACACAAGTCTAGTGTCTTTGTACTAGTACACTTTGTACTTGCTCTGAAAATTATTTTGAAGTCTAAAATTGGCTGTTGTTATCTTGAATTAATTGAAGAGAAAAACTTCAAGATGAGATTATCTCTCACAATAAACATGCTAAAATTAATAGTATTTCTTCTTTAACCTCAAGTTGCAAAAGGAATACAGGTATATCTTTGAATTTATAGAATCATTTTGAAAAGTATCTCACCAGACTTTAGTCTACTATTTGTTTACAGATCACATAAATGACTTTCTGACTCACAAAATATCATCATTATTATAAGTCTGTGCCAGGCCTCTTTCTTGCTCTTAATACTACTGCTGTAGTATATATGGAAACGATATAGATGAGTTTAACAATAGGGAAATATTTTGATGATGTGTATATACAGTATTATAACATTTTGGTTTTATTTATTCCTATTATATATAAACCATATTTATTTTTACAAAAGCGCAATATATTGAGGTGTAGTTAAATCTCAGATATTGTTAATGTCTCTTCCTTTTGACAGATAATCTTTTTCCCCAGGAAATTCTTACTTAGATCTAAGAAGACATTGAGTAGGTAGTTTATCACCTAGATTAAAACACTATTTCCCTAGTTTCCTTAAGATTAGAAAGACAGTTTAAAAGCTTTTCATTATGAAAGTAACCAATGATGGAAAGTACAAATAATATAGATAGGACATAAAAAGCTGAAGTAGTCAGTTTCTCTCCTTCCTTACTCCCTAAAGAAATAATGATTTAACAGATTGCTATATATTTTTTCATTTGTTTTAAATAATTTTAGTGCAAGTGGACATAGACTATTTTTAATATTCTAAAACTTTCTGATTCCCCTCCACCATCTCACAATGTATTCATGGACATCTCTTTATTTCATCAGGTTTAGAATTTCAAGCTACATTTATTCTATTTTAAGAATAAATCATAATTAATCTTTTCTCTGATAGAACTTTAGGTTCTTATTTTGTCATTTGGGCAGACATTTTCATTTTAAAACCTGTCACTAGTTAATATGCTTTTATCAGAATCAAAAGTTGTAATCTAATGGTTCCCGTCGATTATTGGTCCTTCTGCTATACTGCTTTATGTCAGCTGGCATGGTCTTATGGTCTTGAAGCCATAAATATTCCCTTCTATTTCCTCTTTTTAGAAACTCCCCTTCTCTTACCTTTCCACTCCTATTTCTTAATTCGTCTCTGATTCTGGTGCCTCCCTTTTTCTTTGGGTAAATGTGGGTATAGGGACAGGATCCTAGTTCTGTGTTCCAAAGCCGAGAGGCCCCTCTTCTAGTACAGAGGACCTTCTTTTATCTGAACTGGCTAGGAATGAATGCAAGGCTTGTTCACTCTTCCCCTTCTGCTGGAGTTTGTGAGTTGAGGGGACTGTGCCCTCTCCCCGCACCCCAGGGTTCTTAGTTCTTCATCTGTAAGTTTGTAGTTCACTCCATCATACCAACAGTTTACCCCCTGCTTGGTTTAAACCTTGAATAGTGATTCTCAAAAATATTAGCTACATTGAATTTCAGTAACTAAGATCATAGAGTTTTGTATAATTTTTGCAGTGTTTCTACAGTGTTGAGGGAAAAATAGCTACTGACTAGTATTTGCTCAGTGTCACGTTTCAATTTTTCTCTTGTCAGTGTTTTTTAAATACTCTGATACCTGTTATGTCAGAAAAATGCCTCATGGAGACAAATTATTTCCAGGCCAACTCTAGTTGCTGATTGCCCGAAGTGAAAAATACACTTTTGGGAGCAAAACGATGTGGTCAGTGGTGGGAATGATGTTGAGAAAGAATAAAAGGGCTGAGAATTTGCAGTGGTGGACGGCCCCGTTTTCTCTTTAAACTGGGATACTCTCCTTCTTTCTCACTCTGTCCTGTCGTTTCCCTTTCCTTCTGTCATCTTTCTACTCTTTCCTGAGTCTCTATGGGGGCTTGGGCACCTGGTTCAGTCTTAAGAGCTGAGGGAGTCATTGTCCCACATGGTTTGTGTAGGTGGGTAACTTTTGGCATCAAATTTAGTTTGATTGTGTTTTTGCAAAGCAGCAATACTGTGTTCAGTGATGTGGTTATATACCACATTATTATTATGATGGGTATAATACGGGATACATTGATTTCATATGCCAACCTACATATTTAACCACTATATTTTCTTTGTTTCTATGGAAAATTGAAGATTTTTGAAAGGTTTTGGAAGACCTGCAATATATAAGACATTTGGGCTAAGTATTTTCTGGAATGTAGATGCTGAGGTATTATACCCCCTGCCTTTCAGAATTAATTTGTGTGGTGTTTATGCTTGGGGTTTTGCCAATGAGAAGAAGTCTTGATTTTTTTTCCCCCATCCCTTTCAGTATCCTGGGCAAATGAAATAGAAAGTAAAATAAAGGAAGAAACATACATAACTATTACATTTAAAATTTTGCCAATGAGGCTTTTAAATAAAACTGCTATTTATTGTATTATTTCATATAGGAAGCCCGCTTTAATAACAAAGGAATATGACTGAAATAATTTTAAGATAGGAACAGTCCTTTCCAATAGTGTCCAGGTTGGCAAGCCTGTAACTATATGTGTGTATATTTTGTGGTTATTATTTTACAAATATTGCCATATATTATTGACAACCTTTGTATAGACTGGGGTTCGGAGAACCACTGATAGAATAAGAGTCAGCAAGCTTTTTCTCTGAAGGGCTGTGTATAGTAAATAGGTTAGGCTTTGTGGATCTGCTGCAACTCTTCAGTTCTTGCACAGTAGTGGGAAACCAGTCATAGAGAGTAAAGTGTCTGTAGGTATCTTCCCACAACACTTAATTTCCAAAACAAATGGTATTAAGCTGGATTTTGACTTGCTGATGTAGACAAATCTACCTTCTTCCATGAATAAGAGGTCCAGAAACATTAAGTAATTTGCCTCATATGTGCATGCAAAAGTGATTTACATTTTTAATAGAATAGATAAAAGTTTTTAAAATGTCTTTGACTATGTAAGAGGTTAGATTCGTTTATAAAATAAAACTATTGTCTGGCAGGGCAGAAGGCCTGCTCTGCTGGGGTCTACAGTTGATTAACTGTCTTACTAATTCAGTATTTAACCACCACCATATGGAGACTATCCTATTCTCTCAGGTTTATTCAGCTGGTATTTATTATACATATATTGTACATCAGCTTCTGCCCCAGTCGTGGTGACTCGAAAATATTTCATTAGTAGAATCTGATTTTTTTAAGGCATGTTTCACCTTTCACCTTTTGGATCTTATTTCACTTAGCTTAAAAAATATGGCAAGGTGAGCAAATTGTATTGCTTGGGTAGCAGCATTTGACACCAATTTCAGGGTGGTGTTTTCTGAGTTTGGGAGCTAGTGATGTAATGTGGTAGCGTAGAATTGCTTATTTGAATTCTACTTTGATAGTTCTTTGCTCAGTGCTAGAGGATGGCTAAAGTGTTTTTTGTCTTTTAACCTATTCAGAGGGCTTCCCTGGTAGCTCAAGACTGTCAAGAATCTACCCACAATACAGGAGACCCGGGTTCAGTCCCTGGGGTGGGAAGATCTCCTGGAGAAGGGAATGGCAGGCCACTCCAGTCTTCTTGCCTTGAGAGTTCCATGGACAGAGGAGCCTGATGGGTCGCCGAGAGTCAGGCACGACTGAGCAGCTAACACACACATGCACACGACCTGCTGTTTAGATCAGCCCTGTTGAGCTCTTTTCCAAACCTGATTCTCAAGACCAGATTGACAGCTGCAGAGTTCTGATACTGAAAACCATAGTGCTTCCAAGAATTTTCCACCTGAAGATTATGATGATGATGGTGGGATGGTGATGTTGTCGATAATGACAGTGATAATAGAGCTACATTATTACTAAAGTACCAAGGGTTTTCACCAGTATTAACTACCTTAGTACACGTTTGTCCTCCTTGTTACTTTGGCTGCTAAAGGCCAGCCGTCCCTCGTGCACCCGTCATGTGTGTGTATACCCATTTAAGGCCGTTTACTCTGCAGTTCTCGTCTGCCTTTCCTGTTAATATCATTTTCTTCTCCCTCTGCTGGATTAGTCCCATCAGCATACAGGTATACTGTTTCATTCCCGTCTTTTCTTAAAGAAGGTTTGTTTTACTTCATGTTTTTGTCCACCCATAGCCCATTTTTCTACTTCCTTTTAAAGCTTTTAAGAAAAAGAGCTGTCTATACTGTCTTCATTTTCTTTCATCTCATTCATTACTGAACCCACCCTAATGAGGATGCACACTTCACCCCCGTCTAAGCAGCTTTTGTCAAGGTCACCAGTGAATTTCATTATGCTAAACCTTACCTGACGTCCCAGTATCTGACATGGTTCAGCGCTCTGCCCATTCTTAGACCATTTTCTTCACTTCAGCAGCTGCCTTGGTTTTCTGTTTCATTTCCTTTGCTGCATTTTCTTCACATCTATGGCCTCTAATCAACATAAAGTGCCTTGGTAATTCCGTGGTGGTCCAGTGGTGAGGACTCTGTACTTTCACTGCTGTGAGCCCAGGTTCAATCCCTGATCGGGGAACTAAGATCCCACAAGGCATGTAACACAACCAAAAGAAAAAAAAAAAAGGTACTACTTTAAAAAATAAATAACATAGAGTGCTTCAAAGATTAGTCCTTGGGCTTCTTTTCTGTTTGTACTCATTTCCTGGGTTACCCAGTGTCATGGTTTAAATATTGTCCATATAGTCTAATTCCAAAATGGATACTCTTCTCTGGCACCAGACTTGAGCCTCTTTTTGTATATTTGATATCTTGGTTTGAAAGTCTGATAAGAATCTCAAAACTTTTCATGTCCAAAATTGAACTCTTGATTTTTCTGCCCTAAAGTCTTACTTTTCCTCATCCCAGTAAATAAATACATAAATAACACAATAAATAGAACCTCATTCTTCCATTTGCTCAAACAAAAGACCTTAAGAGATTTCCTTGACAGTTCTTTCTCATACTCACATCCCATCCATGAGCAAGTCTGTAGGCTCTGTCTTCAAAAATATCCAGCATCTGACCCCTTCTTACCACCTCTACTGTAAGTACTCTGGTTTAATAGTAATTGTGATAATAGTCAAAGTTTTGAAAGCTAAAAAGGATTCATTGAGGCATGAGTGCACTCAAAGGCATGGACAATGTTGAGATTGATGTACACAAGGGATAGGCATAGGTTGTCCCTGGGGCAAAGGTGTGGAGTTTGAGAATGGTAGAAAATGTAGTTAGAAAGGTGGAACCTGGATACTTAGTGAAAGTTGCTCAGTTGTGTCCGACTGTTTGTGACCCCGTGGACTATAGAGTCCGTGAAATTCTCCAGGTCACAGTGCTGGAGTGGGTAGTCTTTCCCTTCTCCTGGGGATCTTCCCAACCCAGGGATTGAACCCAGGTCTCCCGCATTGTGGGCGGATTCTTTACCAGCTGAGCTACAAGGGAAGCCCTGGATCCTTAAGTATCTGGACTTGAGGCTGCTTTTTACCAGCCTTTTTACAGCCCCAACAATAGCATCCTTCAAGCCTTTGTGATGGCTCCCTGTGGTGGTGGTTCTCCGCAAGTAGAGAGAAGAATTAGACCACCCCAGCCCACAAGATGATGAGCTGTATTATCCAGCGCCTGACCAGACCCACATGCAGAACATATTCATACAAACCTTTGTTTGAAAATCATGTTTAGAGGCAGTGAGCACCCAGAGTAGATTTTTTTTTTTTAAGCAGTAACTCTGGTATCAGTTTGCAGGAGTTGGTTATTTAATTGCTTTTTTCTAGTGGATGCTGAAAAAGAAAATATGATTATGACTGTTTGGGAATCAGTTCAGTTCAGTTGAGTCGCTCAGTCGTGTCCAACTCTTTGCGACCCCATGAATCTCAGCACGCCAGGCCTCCCTGTCCATCACCAACTCCTGGAGTTCACTCAGACTCACGTCCATCGAGTCCGTGATGCCATCCAGCCATCTCATGCCATCCAGCCATCTCATCCTCTGTCGTCCCCTTCTTCTCCTGCCCCCAATCCCTCCCAGCATCAAAGTCTTTTCCAGTGAGTCAGCTCTTCGCATGAGGTGGCCAAAGTACTAGAGTTTCAGCTTTAGCATCATTCCTTCCAAAGAAATCCCAGGGTTGATCTCCTTCAGAATGGACTGGTTGGATCTCCTTACAGTCCAAGGGACTCTCAAGAGTCTTCTCCAACACCACAGTTCAAAAGCATCAATTCTTTGGCGCTCAGCCTTCTTCACAGTCCAACTCTCACAGCCATACGTGACTACTGGAAAAACCAGTTTGGAAATCAATCATTCTTTAACCACTTCAGTAGCTGGAAGGGGTGAGCTAGGGGAAAGAGATAAGTGAGAAGGATGCTTGTTTTTTAACATTTTAAAAACTAATTGTCTAGATTCACAGTGTCATTACCAGTCTTACAGTGGTTGACAAAGTAACTGAATGCTTTTTTTCATTGTTTTCTAATTCCTTAGGAACGCCTTTTTACCCAAGTCAGCCAGTGTACCAGTCAGCACCTATCATAGTGCCTACGCAGCAGCAGCCCCCTCCAGCCAAGAGAGAGAAAAAAACAGTAAGATATGTTTATTAGTTTTTCTCATTTTAAAATTGAATGTCAAAAAAAAAAAAATTTGAATGTCCATCTTCTATCAAGTAAGTTTACCTACACCTGTACTAATTACTCACCTCAGTTCACAAATGAGGCCTAATTTTTATTCCTCCCTTATATCCTCTCCACCATACCTGGAGGATTTGTATGAGCCTATAACGAGATGGTGCAAATACCCTTTGCCTAATATCAGTTTTCAACATGCGCTAAGCTAGCTATGCTAACTGCCGTCCAGCTCTAGAACTGGGAAGGTTTAGTCTTCTGAGGTCTTACTAAGTGAGAGGACTTTGAGCTGAGTTTTCACATCCATATTGTCTTTTAACCTTAGCCCTAATCAGCTATATATTCAAAAATGAATTGACGGGGGGAAAATAGCACAAGAGAAAACAGAGTACTAGGGACAGCGAGGAAAATCTTTCTGAAACAGAGAGCAGAATTTAGGAAATGTGTTGTGATTGGCTTTAACAAATTTAACAGAAGTTCTGCCTCTGTCCAATCAGGCCTAAGGGAATTAGGGTACAGCAGTATGAACTATGCACTGCAGAATAGTTTATAGAAGAGAGGCTTTTAAAACATCAGAGCACAAATGAGCCATACTTAAAGAGTGTCTCAGATTCACACAGCTAAAATAGATGTGAGTGACATCTTAAAATTACTCTGATTTAATAAAAATTAATTAGGTTCAGAATTTGTTTTTTTTTTTTTTTCTAATCAGACGCAAATTGATGGTGCACATGTCATAATAAACAAGACATGCTAGTGTATCTTGACGCTACAGGTGAAAACTCATGCTTTGGAGATGCTGAAACAGCATGGTAGATGTAGGACTTGAACATTCTTAGAATGCAGAAAAGTTAATTTTAAAGAAAAAGCAATGAAAACAGAAGACAGTATTAATATATGCTACTGAAGAAGAAGGGAGAACAAATAGATTGAAAACCAGTACGTAAAACTATAGTAGAAACAAGATTCTATAACTGATAGTAGAAATCGTAAACCTCTTCCCTAGAAAGCTTCCAGGTTCAGGTGGTTTTATTAGTGAGTTCTTCGAAATTTTGAAGAAGCCACGGATGGCTTGGTAAGCGCTGAGTTCACTGGTGAGCAGAAGCGGGTTTCATGTCTCAGCATTGTCCCAGGACAAAAGGCAGGGACCCAGGCGTCCCATCCTCATGTAGCACCTTCTCCACTGTTGTTTATAAACACAGGCCCTCACAAAATTACAGAAATACCATCCACATTGTTCTGTATCTTGTATCTTTTCAGTTACCAATACATCTTGACAGTCACTTTACATGATATGTGTAGAGCAGTCTCATTTTCTCTACTGCTGTTTGTTATTTAATTGTAAGGACGTAATATAAAGTTTTAATTACCATGTTTTTGATCAGTCTTTAAGATCTTTCTGTCTTTGCTGAAAAAAAAAAAAAACAGCATTGCATTGAGCCTCTTTACATACATATATATAAGGTTATCTGCAACACAAACCTCTATTTCTTTGCCCTAGGATATGAATATTTTTCACTTTGCTAGAGAACCATTTAGGCCTTTAAAACTTTAGAGAGTAACTTCCATATTTTACAAGTATTTTATGAACTTTGTCTTACATTAAGCATTACAAATAAAATCAGTTTGGCATTGTTTAAAAGATAAATGTTAGTAGTTTGCCTTTTTGACCTAGAAATTCATCCAACTAGGTTTCATGCTGGCTTGTTGTGCTACTTGAGTTCAAGCCACCACGAATGGCCTAAATTCCTTTGAATGACACCCAGTGGTTCTCTGAAATCAAGTCAGATGTGGTGATTATCAGCTTTAGTGTTTGACAGGTTTCCTGGTTTGCACCTTTAAACATCATAGTCCTATAAATCGACTATGTAGACACCCATCTGTAAATATGCTGTCTTAATTTATAACCTTACAGATAAGAATTCGGGATCCAAACCAGGGAGGTAAAGACATAACAGAGGAGATTATGTCTGGAGGTGGCAGCCGAAATCCTACTCCACCTATAGGGAGACCCACTTCCACACCTACCCCTCCTCAGGTAAGACAGAGCATGCCGTGACAGGTGACGGTGTGTGTCTGTCACTAACCTCCACTGAGCTCTTTTCTTCTGAAGCCACTTGACTGTACTTTTTTGCTTTCCATCAGTTGTCTCATAGCCTCGAATATCTAAATGATTTTTAAACAGACATGTTTGTTTCTCTTTGTAAACTGTTATAACTTCCAAATTTTTATTGGTAACGTTTCTTTGTATTGTCTTCACACTCAGAGCATAGCTGTGGCCCCTCTTCCTAATTATTACTGGGCACCTAAAGGAGCTGCATTCCCATGGAAACCTCATCGCTAAATGAGCATTTTATATTTTCAGTATGGAGTCTTAGGAATTAAATGCTACACACTATGATAATACAAACATTAAATTAGAGAATTTGAACTTCTTCACTGAACAGTTTTGTTTGAGATGATTGCCTGTGTTTTTTCAGAGCATCTTTAAATGTCCTACAGGTATACTTCTTACTTTTAGGTCCTGCATAAATGAGCTTGAGTGGAGGGTGTTTTCTTTAATTATTTACAAAGGTTTTTAGTAAGTTCTGTCAAACACTTGTTTGTTCCTGTTGCAGAATGTGGTTATCAATGATCTTCTAAGAGCTCACTTTCCTGCTTTTAGACATCAAGGTATTCCAGGAGGAGCTGGGGTTTAGTAGACTATAATAGAGAATGGATCCCCCCTCCCCCAAGTTTGGCAGAGTTTTGATTTCATCATTAGGTTATTTTAAACTAGGCTAAACCATTTGGAGATTTCAAATTTTCACAGTATCTAAAGTATGAATACTCAGCATAGAGAACAGACGTAACCAATGTTCTTAAGGTCTAGGGATCTGCTTGCTTCTCCCTCTTGAGGCTGAACGGTGAGGTACTCTTGAGAGCCCAGTTTACAAACAAGTGATATGGATGATCAAATATAAGGCACTTAACAATGACAGACTGTTGACTTGATTTTAGTAGTACTGTACAGGTTAAAAAAAAAGTTCTTTAAAGAGCCCACAAATACATGTCATGTTTAAATTTAGAGCCCCTTGAAAATACGTGAACTTTGAATAAGCCTCAAACCTGAGACTTTTGTGTGATGACGTGTTTTACTTGGACATGATGATACTGTCTGACTGACTTTAATCTTCCATCATCTAGCAAAGTAAAATGTGTAACCACGTAGGTATAGGAATTGTGAGATTATATCGATGATTGTTAATAGAACCTTTTACCATGCTCTGTTATTTCCCTGGGGATATTCCAAATCTGGAGTGACTGAATAGGGCTTAGACTTAGTCTTATCCCTGGATATGAATGTGGAAGCGGCAACATTTGCACATTTAAAGTAATCTACTTTATGTGCTCTGTTAGGAGCATCCTATCGCAAAAGTTTAGGATTCGTTCATAGGGGCAATTCAGTTTTGGTCTGTATTTTCCAACTTTAATTAAAATATTGTTGTTGTCAAACTGTTGAGTTTAAATTCTCAACTAGAGCATGTATTTCTACATTTTAATTCCGTGTGAGGTTAGTTTTTTTTTTTTTTTTTTGTCTTACGGAGCTTGATCGTACCCTCTGCTGGTTATCTCTCTGACCTTAGTCATGGGCATCCTTTTGCTCTTTATCATTCTCCAGGGATCCCAGGCCTGAATATAAATGTATGTGTTTGGATCATCATAAAGTCCACTGAATGTACACTTTTAGTTGATAAAGATCATCAATCAATTATTCTAATGTTGGTACTTCTTTCTGAGGTGTAATATCATCATGAAGCATTACTTTATTGTTTGCATTTAAATACACACTTACTAATCTGCTGTCTTTCCAAATGCATGAAACTCATGGAATGGATAAATAACCTGTTAAGAGACATATGAACTAGAAATACTTCATTTTCTTCTTAAGAACAGCAAGGGCACAAGCATGATGATGGCAACTGACACTTGCCTTCATTTTCTAGGAATTCATAGAGTGATACACATAGAGTAAGAGAGGATAATCCCCAGTTAAGGGAAGCAATCATTAATGCCTAATTGTTACAGCATGTAAAAATGTTGACCTACAGTTTCAAAAGAAGCTAGAAATCTCTGTACAAATAATCTACAAGTTTTAAATGACAACCTAGTTCTACCAGTAAATAGCACTATGCCACTCAAATAAACCCTTTAGATTTTGCCTAAAACTGCTTGTTTGTAGCTGTGGCCTAATTCTAAATAGATCGCGAATCACGTTCTAGTTAGTTAGATTGCAGATGAGACAACCTGTTTCAGACTTTATGACTGAATAGCAAACACTATGTTGATTCTGGTCTTACGGAGTACCTGCTTTGAGTTACAGTTGCATGTGTTGTAAATAGCAAAGCCCTTTTGCTATGATTGAGGTCATCCCAGTCTCTTTAAGGTAAATAGAGGATACTTGCTGATACTTGACCGGTCCTCCTGTGAGGATATACTGAGAAGCATTAAAGCACAAAGGTGACCGAATGGGTCATAATTACAGCACAAACTCAAATGTGTTGGGTCGGAGAAACCCCTTAATGATGGTTGGTATAGGTGAGATAGTACAGGGCAGGGGCTTTGGGTTAGAATCAGATATACTTGGTTTCAAGTCCTGGTTCCATAGCGTAATTTTGTAACTTTAGCCAAATTACTTAATCTTCCAAAACTTTAGCTCCACATTTTCAAAAATGAGGGAAATAAAGCCTCATAGAGTTATTATAAGTACTAAGTAAATACTTAAAATTGCTTAAGCTCGGAACATAATGAGCATTCAACAAATGTTATGTTACTTTTTAAAAATTGACGTGTAACTGCTTTCTAATATTATGTTGGTTTCTGTCATACATCAGCATGAATCAGTGATAGGCACGCATATGTCGCTCCCCTCTTGAATCTACCTCCCACCCCATCCACCCCTCTAGGTTGTCACAGAGTCCCGGTGTGGCTCCCCTGGGCCATACAGCTAATTCCCCCTGGCTTTCTCTTTCACATATGGTGGTGAGTGTTTCCATGCTACTCTCCATCCATCCCAGCCTCCCCTTCGCCCCGTGTGTCCACAAGTCTGTTCTGTCTGTCTGCATTAACTAGCATTGCAATTACTGTTATTGCAGGAGGCACAGAGGATGACTGGAGGTGTCTTGAAGGCTTCACAGCAGAAATGCCACTTGGTCTGAGTTCCCAGACTGGTATTCACAAAATGGAAAGAGAGAGAAGGGTATATTACCAGAGTGGCTCTATATACAAAAAGGCACATGATGATGGGAAATTGAGTGAAGGAAGACTATTATCATTTCTGATGATAAATTAGGAAGTCGGTTGAATGAGAGGAAGTCAGAGAAATATTCAGCAACTGGTTACTAAGAAAGTAAGGATTATAAAAATGGTGACTGTATAAATTATCATCTAAATTTGGGCAGTTTTAGAAATGAATGGGGATGCTGTGAATCGTTTTGCTGGGACACCAGGCAGGAACCAGTATGGTCCAGGTAAACACATTGCATGGTTCCCCTGGGTGTTAGAAAGAGGGAAGAGTCAGGGGTGATTCTTGAAGCTTAGATTCTGGGATTTATAGTAAAATATAACATGAAATAGACATGGGTTTTGAATAGGGGGACAATGAGTTTGATTTTGGCAAACAAGCAAGCTTAGAGGAGTTAACTGAGAGAAACTGTGTTGGAGGAGGAGAATGGAAAGGAGAAACAGGTTTTTGTTGCTTCTGTTTTTGTCCTGAAGAGTAGATTGCATTTAAATATTCCTGTTTCCTAAGTTTTTAAATGATCTGTGGAATAACTCCTTCAGATTTAATGTCTCAGATGTATTAAAAGTATGTACATGTTTGTATCCATGTGCCCATTCAGATGATCGTAGTGTACAGACAGGTGCCTAGATGGACATCATAGAATAATAGAGTACCTGATGCTGGTCTCCACTCTGTCATCGAGATTTATGACCTTGAGTCAGAATGTTAAGTCCTTTAACAGCCTTGTTTTTTTATGTGTAAAATGAGGGATTATACTAAGTAATCAGTCCTTCAGAGTCTCCCAGCTGTATCCCTTGTTGGTAGCAGTAAGGCACAAGGAACATTTTTGTGTTAAGAAATGTGCTACTTGCTGAAAGTTGCTTTGGACCCTGTAGGGTAGAAATAAATTCATAGTGTTGCACTGTCAGCCCCTCCCTATCCACAGGTTCTTCACCTGCAGATTCAAATAACCAGGGATCAAAAATACTCAGCAAGTTAGTTCCAGAAAGCAGAAGGTGAAATTACCATGCACTCAAGTATTTACGTAATATTTACATTGTATTCAGTGTTACAAGTAATACAGAGGTGATTTAAAGTATTGAGTTGGCCAAAAAAAATTGTTTTGAGTTTTTCCAGGCAGAAGAACCCAAACAAACTTTTTGGCCAACCAAATATATGGGAGGTTAAATGCAAATACTACACACTATCATGTAAGGGACTTGAACATCTGAGAATTTTGTTATCCACAGGCTGTCCTAGAACCAGTCTCCCATGGATACTGAGGGCTGATTGAATAGGCAAGTTTTCCAGAATTGTCTCCTTCCAAAGGGGTAGTGGATTAAAATCACTTAAAAATTTAAAATGAACTATATACTTTGTTTCCTCTCCCCACTCCCTTTTGTTCTTTTCTTTTTTTGTTGTTTTATTAATAAGAAGTACTCTTAAAATGAAGCACAGATATTACTTGAGGGAGAGTCCTGTGTCATAGAGTGTAGGGGTTGATGAAAGATTATTTATTGCTGGCACATATTAGCCTCTCCTGTCTTTTGGGAAAATTACCAAAGTCAGCAGGTTATTCAGTCTTTTGAATAGCTTCTTATAAATTTGATACCTGGAAATCATCTGGCCATTTGTTAATTAGTTCACTTTTATAGTCTTAGCAATAACAATTAACCAAAGTTAGTTTCTAATGTTTAGATAATAACATTCATTTTGTAAGTACACTAAGTAGGTAAGTTCTTGCATAAAGAATTTGAAAATACCTATATAATGTAGACAAATCCACTCTTAAGTTTTAAAATGTCATTTTGTCATCTCAGGTGTGGTGTGGTATGGTATGGTACTACGGTAAAGGTGCTCAGTTGTGTCTGACTCTTTGTAGCCCGTTTGGACTTGAGCCCGCCAAGCTCCTCTGTCCATAGGATTTTTCAGGCAAGAATACTGGAGTATGACGAGTGCAGTAAAGATCCTGGTTACTGAATTAAATCACATCATTCTTCATCTTTAATAATTTCTCATTAGTACCCTCCTTTCTGGCTCAGACAGTAAAGCGTCTGCCTGCAATGTGGGAGACCCAGGTTCGATTCCTGGGTTGGGAAGATACCCTGGAGAAGGAAATGGCAATCCACTCCAATACTCTTGCCTGGAAAACCCTATAGACAGAGGAGCCTGATAGGCTACAGTCCATGGGGTCGCAAAGAGTCAGATGCGACTGAGCGACTTCACTTCACTTTGGCTTAAAAATAGTATTTTTCAGTTATATGAAAACTGTGTGCTTAGTTCCTCAGTCATGTACGCCTCTCTGCAACTCCATGGACTGCAGCCCACCAGGCTCCTCTGTCCATGAAATTCTCCAGACAAGAATACTGCAGTGGGTTGCCATTTGCTTTCCAGGGAATCTTGCCGACTCAGGAATCAAACTCCAGCCTACTGCATTACAGGCAGATTCTTTATTATCTGAGCCACCAGTGAGGCCCAAATTTTATTTTACATGATTCTTTAGTTTCTCCTGAACTGTATTTCTTCATAGGGCTTCACCAGATTTTGTGAAAGCCTTTGTTATTAAGAGTGGTATGACTTTACACTAGATATACTAAATCTGAATCTTGGTTATAAAGAAAGTGTACCTTGAATTTTTACATGTGTAGGAAAATTCTGTCCTTTGCCACTTATTGCCAGACGTTGAACGGTTGCATTGCATCTCATAGTCATGCAGTGACCATGATGTTTAGTAGGGGATCACAGGAAGTATTGTAAGAGATCTCAAAAAACGATCAGGCTCACTCTTTTGTCTACTACTAATAATGCATTTTCAAAATCACAGTGGTTTCGTTTTGTATGTATAAAAATTACAGATCTTCTTTGGAAAGGAGTAGTAAAGGAAGACATTACCACCATTAATTTTATTACCAAAGAGTTAACTGTTAACTTTTTGTTGAATATCCTTTCAGACATCTTTCAGAGAGAGAGAGAGAGCGAGCGAGAGAGAGCGAGAGAGCGAGCGAGCGAGAGAGAGAGAGCGAGAGAGAAAGAGAGAGAGTGTGTGTTGCTACCTTTCTACGTATAGTTGAATATATTTGGGTTTATTCATGACTTTTTTTTTTTGGCTGGTCAGATACTCTGCTTGTGGGATGTTAGTTACTTGGCCAGGGATCAGACCCAAGCTCATGGCAGTGAGAGTGTCGCGTCTTAAACACTGGCTGCCAGGGAGGTCCCTGTGATACTGTATAAGTACTGTGTTTTCAGCGATCATGCAGAATATTCTTGTTTGATTATAGGTGTTATAATTCTTAATGGCTGCATGGTATTTCCTTGTTTGCATGTGCCCTAGTTTATTTAATTGATATGTATTCATGTTCTTTCCTGTTTATGACTAATAATAACTATGCTATGATGAACAACTTTACTTTGGGATCATAGCCTCCAGAAATGTACCAGGTAATCTCCTAATCGCAGTGTAAGAGAATACCCATTCCCTTACATTGCTGCCTTACTGATGGATTTCAAAATAATACCTCATTTAGTTTTTATTGATTGATTTGTGGAGTTAAAATGTCTGATGTTCAGTGGTTATTTGTGTGTGTGTGTGAATTTTATGTTCATGTCTTGTACACATTTCTTTTAGAGTGATCTTTCTCTTATATATAAGCATTCTTTAAATGTTAAAGACATCCCTTTGCCATATGTAATTTTTTTTCTAATTTGATGATTGTGTTTTAACGTTAATGATGACTTCTGTTATATAGAAGTTAAAAATCTTTTTTCCTCTCTTTGTTAAGTTTTTAATTTGTTTTTTAATTGGAGGAAAGTTGCTCTACAGTGTTGTGTTGCTTTTTTCTGAACAACAGTGCAAATCAACCATAATCACAAATATATCTCCTCACACTTGAGCCTTCTTTCCCTCCCAAATAACTGATGATTTGAGGCTGCTGAAACTTTGAAAGATTTTGCCATCGAAAATAATAAAATGAGCAGTATTTAAGTTATCTTTGATTGACATGGAATTTATTTTGTTGCATACAATGAGATTTGGGGCCTACTTTTTTCTTCTTGTTGTTCTCCTTTTTTTAATCAAACAGTTTGTCTCTTTGTTTCATTATTTATTGAGTGGTTCTTCACTGACCCTTTGTTTTCAGATGTTTTAATTATTTACTGAATTATGAAATATTCCTGGGTCTTCTTCGGACCTTTGTATTCCCCTGATCTGTTCTTGTTTTTGTTTTTGGCTGTGACCTGTGACTTGCAGGATCATATTTCCCCAACGAAAGAATTGAACCTGCCCTGGGCTTTGCTGGTATTGCATCCTAACCTCTGGACTGCCAAAAGAATTCTCTCCATGGATCTGCTTTAATACAATTACTGTACTATCTGACATACTGTAGCTTTTAATATATTTTACTATTTTACAGTGAATCTTATCCACATTATTCTTGGTTTTTAAAATTTTTGTTGTTGTCATTTAGCCCCCTTAACTCTCTTATGAGGGCTTCCTAGGTGGAGGAGCCTGGTGGGCTCCAGTCCATGGGGTCGCTAAGAGTCGGGCACGACTGAGCGACTTCACTTTCACTTTTCACTATCATGCATTGGAGAAGGAAATGGCAACCCACTCCAGAATTCTTGCCTGGAGAATCCCAGGGACAGAGGAGCTTAATGGGCTGCCGTCTATGGGGTCGCACAGAGTCTGACACGACTGAAGCGACTTAGCAGCAGCAGCAGCAGCAGGTGGTGGCTAATGGTAAAGAACCCGCCTGCCAATGCAGGAGACTTAAGAGATGCAGGCTCGGTCCCTAGGTTGAGAAGATCCCCTGGGGGCGGGGGCGGGGCACGGCCACTCACTGTAGTATTCCTGCCTGGAGAGTCTCAGGAACAGTGGAGTCTGGTGGGCCATGGTCTGTAGGGTTGCAAAGAGTAGGACGCGACTGCAGTGACTTAGCACACATGCCCTCTTGTTAAGCCTTACAGCTCTTATGTTGAGTTTCTGAGTTTCCTTCAGCATTCCTGACACCTTTAAGGAAGCAGTTCTCTGTACTGCAGATGTGTGTTATTTTTTCAGGTTAGTGTTTAAAAAAGGTTTTCATTAGTCTGAATGCCTTTAATCTAGTCATATGTTCTTTAGTTTGTTTCATTGTTCTGTTTTATTTTATACTCTTGAGTCACATATTTAGGTCACCTATTTGTTTACAAAAGCATTTGAGTTTGTGAATCTCGTGTTACTATTTCCTGAGGTGTTTGGTGTGCTCCCTTGGATTTTTTTGTGTGTAAATTATGCCATAGTCTGTGCCAGTTGCTCAGACAGTAAGCCTAGAAGTCATCTTTCAATTTTGGTTTCATATTCCACAGCCATTTCATCAGCAAGTCCTATCTGGCTCAGTTTCACCATCTCCACTGCTACTGTTACTCTCTAAACCACTTCAATTTCTATAAAGAACAGTAACATTTTTACTCATCTCCTTGCCTCATCTTGCCTGCTTGTTCATTTTACTTTTTAATTGAGGTATAATTGGCATATCACATTACATTAGTTTTAGATACACAGCATAATGATATTTGTATGTATTGTAAAATGATCACAATAAGTCTAGTTAACACCTGTCACCACCATGCATAGTTAAAAGAGACCATGAGACCTTTTAAGATCTACTCATTTTGCAACTTTCAAATATGTAATATGGTATTATTAAGTGTAATTGCCATGCTGTTCATTACATTCCATGAATTATAAAATATAACTGGAAGTTTGTACCTTTTCCCACCCTACCCCCACAAGTCTATTCTCTTTTTCTTTGACTTTTGTTTATTTTTTAATTTTGCTTTCAAGGTAGATCATACTGTGTTTTTTTCTCTGTCTTACTTATTTCACTTAGTATGGACCTTAAGGTCCATTCATGCTATTGCAAAGGGCAGGTTTTTTTTTTTTTTTCAGTTNCCCACAAGTCTATTCTCTTTTTCTTTGACTTTTGTTTATTTTTAAATTTTGCTTTCAAGGTAGATCATACTGTGTTTTTTTCTCTGTCTTACTTATTTCACTTAGTATGGACCTTAAGGTCCATTCATGCTATTGCAAAGGGCAGGTTTTTTTTTTTTTTTCAGTTGTTGAATATTGTTCATCTCTGTGTGTGTATATATGTGTGTGTGTGTACAGGTTTTATTCTTTAATGTACTTCCCTTGAAAGAATCATAAGCTGTAGAAGCTGAGGATTTTTCTGTTTTATTCTCCATGGGTTCTCAATGTTTTGTATGTGATATATGCCAGGGGAAAAACTCAAACATGTTGAATTCCCGCACACACATACACACAGCTTGCTAAGAGTAAATTCTTAGAGAATTCTCTCTCTCACTTAGAAAAGAAGTATGTTTTGGTCCTTTTCCCCAGTGCCATTGATTTTTTTCCATTCTAATCTTCATAATGTTTCTCAGTTATGGGAAATACTTGTTTATCCCCAGGATTTGTTTATGTCTGTGACTGGTTAGTACCTTTGCATTAGCTGTACTAAAGAGAAAGTATTAGTAGCTCAGTCGTGTCCGACTCTTTGCGACCCGATAGCCCGCCAGGCTCCTCTGTTCTTGGAATTCTCCACGCAAGATTACTGGAGTGGGTTGCCATTCCTTTCTCTGGGGGAATCTTCCCAACCTAGGGATCGAACCTGGTCTCCCACATTGGAAGCAGATACTTTACCATCTGAGATGCCAGGGAATCCTTTGTATATGTTTAACACATTAGATATTTATTAAAGTGCTGACTTTAAAGTCATTGAATGGGGCTTTGAAGAATCAGTTACACATAAATGATGAAATGTGAAGCGTTCAAATAGCCTCTTATGATAATAAATTACATCAGCACGTTGGTTATATTTCTATAACTATTTGGAGTCTCTTTCTCTCTGAATTACAATAGGAGTCAGCCACCTTCTTCTGTTAAGGGTCAGTTAGTACATTTTTTTTGGTTTTGCAGCCACCTGTCTTCACCACTACTCAACTGTGCCATTGTAGCACAAAAGCAACCGTAGAGAATATATAAATGAATGGCTGTGGCAATAAAACTTTGTAAATAGTTTCCTATAATTTTCATGTGTTACGAAATATTGTTCTTTTAAAATTTCCCTGTTTAAAATGTAACAAGTCCTTATCTCATCAGAAATATGAAAATAGGCATGTGAACCCTGGGCCACAGCTGCTGGTCTCCTGTCTCCAATTCCTTCTGTACTTAAGCATCCTGTCATATACAAGTTTAAAATAGATAGTAAATAAAGGTGACGTCTTTTGTGGTAGAAACCATGTAGGTTATGTCGAGACAAAGGAATTTTATTTATTTTTTAAATCTGTCAAATCTGATCTTTAAATTTCTATATAACTCTTAATGGCTACTTTTCCATTCACAGTTATTATAAAACCTTCACTCTTTTCCTGTGTTGTACAATACACCCTTGAGGCCCAGGAGTCTGTGCCTCCCACTTCTCCACCCCTATATTGGCCTCCCCCTACAAGTGATAACCGTTAGTTTGCTCTTTATATCTGTGAGTCTGCTTCTTTTTTGTTACATTCACTAGTTTGTTATAGTTTGAGATTCGACCAGTAAGTGATGTCATACAGTATTTGTCTTTTGGTATCTGACTTCTCTCCCTTAGCAAAAGGCCCTCCAAGTCCAACCATGTTGCTGCAGATGGCAAAATTTCTTTCTTTTTTTTTTTATGACTCAGTAGTATGCCATTGTATATATATTCCACCTCTTTTTTTATTCACTTGTCTGTTGATGGACACTTAGGTTGCTTCCATATATTGGCAATTATAAATAATGCTGTTGTAAACATCAGGGTACCGTGTAGCTTCTCAAATTAATGTGGTTTTTTTTTTTTTTAATATATACCCAGAAATGGAATTACTAGGTCTTATAGTAGTTCTATTTTTATTTTTTGAGAAACTGTCATACTGTTTTCCACAAGAGCTGCACCAGTTTACATTCCCACTAACAGTGTATGTTCAGTTCAATTCAGTTCAGTGGCTCAGTTGTGTCTGATTCTTTGTAACCCATGGACTGCAGCACGCCAGGCCTCCCTGTCCATCACCAACTCCCGGAGTTTACTCAAACTCATGTCCATTGGAGTCGGTGATGCCAACCAACCATCTCATCCTCTGTCATCCCCTTCTCCTCCTGCCCTCAATCTTTCCCAGCATCAGGGTCTTTTCTAATGAATCAGCTCTTCACATCAGGTGGCCAAAGTATTGGAGTTTCAGCTTCAACATCAGACCTTCCAAGGGATATTCAGGACTGATCTCCTTTAGGATGGACTGGTTGGATCTCCTTGCAGTCCAAGCTCAAGAGTCTTCTCCAACACCACAGTTCAAAAGCATCAATTCTTCGGTGCTCAGCTTTCTTCACAGTCCAACTCTCACATCCATACATGACTAGTGGAGAAACCATAGCCTTGACCAGATGGACCTTTGTTGGCAAAGTAATCTCTCTGCTTTTTAATATACTGTCTAGGTTGGTCATAACTTTCCTTCCAAGGAGCAAACGTCTTTTAATTACATGGCTGCAGTCACCATCTGCAATGACTTTGGAGCCCCCCAAAATAGTCAGCCACTCCCAGATGCCATGATCTTAGTTTTCTGAATATTGAGCTTTAGGCCAACTTTTTCACTCTCCTGTTTGACTTTCATCAAGCGGCTCTTTAGTTCTTCTTCACTTTCTGCCATAAGGGTGGTGTCATCTGCATATCTAAGGTTATTGATATTTCTCATGACAGTCTTGATTCCAATTTGTGCTTCTTCCAGGCCAGCGTTTCTCATGATGTACTCTGCATATAAGTTCAATAAGCAGGGTGACAGTATACAGCCTTGATATACTTCTTTCTCTATTTGGAACACAGTCTGTTGTTCCATGTCCATTTCTAACTGTTGCTTCCTGACCTGCATACAGGTTTCTCAAGAGGCAGGTCAGGTGGTCTGGTATCCCCTCTCTTTCAGAATTTTCCACAGTTTGTGGTGGAAGGCTTTGGCATGTTGCCTTTACCAGTGTGTTTTTTCATTTTTCATTTTTATTGTTTCTAGTTTTTTGTGTAGAGAAGTTCCTTTAATATTTGTTGTAAAACTTGTTTGGTGGTGCTGAACTCTTTTAGCTTTCAGTTGCCTCTAAAGCTTTTGATTTATCCATCAAATCTGAACAAGGACTTTGCTGGATAGAGTCTTCCATTTTCTCAGGACCTTTCTCTCTCCTCCTTCTTGGAGCCCTGTAATGTGAAGATTTAGTGTGCTTGATGTTGTCCCAGAGGTCTCTTGAACAGCCCTATTTTCTTCTTTCTGTTCAGTGGCAGTGAACTCCATGACTCTGTCTTCCAGCTTACTGATCCGTTCCTCTGTCTGTCTACCATTCCCTTTAGTGTATCTTTCATTTCGCGTGTTGTATTCTTCATCTCTGGTTGATTGGTTCTTCATATTTTTCTAACTCTTTGTTAAAAGCTTCTAAGTTCTCGTTCTGTATCCATTTTTCTCCTGACTTCTTTATCATTTTTGTGATCATTACTCTGATGTCTTTTTTTTGGTAGATTGCCTGTCTCCATTCCACTTCATTTTTCCCTGCCATTTTATCTTGTTCCTTCACCTGGAACGTGTTCCTCTGCCCCCTCATTTTGGCTGAGTTGCTTTTTTCTGTTTTTATGTATGAGGTAGGTTGGTCACGTTCCTCAGCCTTGGAAAAGTGTCCTTCTGTAGGAAACCCCCTGTTTCCCCCAGCAGTGCGGTTCCCTCTTGTCTCTCAAGCTGCATGCTGTAGGGGTTCCTGCTCAGAGGGCTAAGCTGGTCCTTCTTGTGTAACAGGCTGACCCTGTGGCTGATCTGGTAGGCTCTTTTGGCCCTTAGTGTATCTGACTGCCAGGCCCTGCCTTGTGTGGATGCTGCTGGGAGCTGTTTAGTGGGCCTGATCAGGAGATAGCTTGTGGTAGATTCCTCGGGGCCTTTGGCCTAGTGCTGACTCATTGGTGGGTGGAGTCAGTGTCCCAAAGACTCTGAGGCTGTTTTCCTGGCCAGTGGCTGGTTACACCAGGTCCTGGGGTTAGTAGTGTCCTGCAGAACTAGTTCCCGAAGTCTGGCTGCAGGCCTCAGGGATCCTAGAACTTGTTTTAGATTGTTGATGGGGGAGCCAGGTCCTTAACACAGTTCGGTGTCACATCCGGGGCATCCTGAAACTTATGTCCGTCTGCTAGTGAACTGAACCTTGGCCCAGCTGACCCCAGGGTAAGGTCTGGCTTGGTGTGAGTGGGCTGGGTCTGCAGGCTGAAGGATCGTAGTTTTCTTGCATCTGATGTCTGCCCGTGTTGCATGAGGCTATGTCTCAAGCAGGCTTCCTTGAGGGAAGGGACACTGGTTGCCTGTTGATGGTCGGAAGGGAGTTCTTGGCCCTCAAGTGGTAAGGGCCATGTCTTCAGGCATGTCTGATGGTGACTGTGGGCTCAGGAAGTCTTTTGGCAGTTTGTCTGTTTATTGATGGGGCTCTGTTCCTCCCCAGTTGGTTGACCTGAGGCATCCCAGTGCTGGTGCCTAAAGCTGTCCTGTGGGATTAAGATTAGAACTTGGAGCTAGTGAGCCAAGAGCAGTGTTCAGGCAATAGAATGTCCCCAGTTATGGCTGCCACTATGATTATCTGTGTGCTCAGGGTGAGCCACAGTCACCACCCATCCTCCCCTCCTTTCCCCACCTCTCCAGAAGACTGCCCAAGACCAGCAAGTAGGCCCAGGCTCCTGCAATATTACTGCTTTTGACTTGAGTCCCAGTGCATATAAGATTTGGTGTACACCCTTTAAGAGTGGCGTTTCTATTGTCCCCAGTCCTATGGGGCTTCCAAAGTTAAGCCAGAATGGCCTTCAAAGCTACGTGCTCTAGGGTCTTACCTTCTAGGTGCAGGACCCCTGGACTGGGAAGTCTCACTCGTATTCCTCTTGGGAATCCTCTGCAGTATAACACTCTCATTTGTGCATTGCCCACCCAAGGGTATGGGATTTGGTTATATCATGAGTCTGCCCCGCTACCCATCTGGCAGTTCCTTCTTTACATCTTTAATTGTAGAAGATCTTTTCTGGTAGGCACCCATCTTTTTCATCGATGATTATTTTATGGACAGTTTAGATTTTGATGTGCTTGTGAGAGGAGGTAAGCTCACTCTTTTTGGCCCTATGATCTTATGCACTCTTAAGAAATGAGTTTTAAACTGTACACAGATTTATTTCAGACAGTCCCAGACACGCTTACCTCTTTTACGTGTTGTGCTCTTATTTTTTTTTTAATGAATTCTTCCAGTGGGCCCACACCTACCATTCTCCCTTCAGGCTAGCACTTCAACTTTAATGTATTCATTTTTAACAAAATAGATTCTCAAGTAATCTTTATAAAGGGAATTCACTTTTTGGATGCTATCAAGTATGTGATATCTTGCCATACTTACTTTGAATAAGCTTCCTTAACACTCTGTTTGAAAAGTGAGATTTTTTTTTTTCTTCTGCTTGAACTTTGATTTTGAAAAATTTGGTATGAGGAGGGAATTTAGCGATGAAATGAATCATGACCTATTGCAGCAATGTGTTGTTGCCAATAAACCCTAATGTTCTGGCTCTGATCATCTTTATTGAGTTATTTTACATTTTGACACCAGTTGATCTTCCAGACTGATTTTTGTAAATTTTCACTCCTGCCAATAGTGAAAGTGACTGAAATGCAGTGGTTTTGAAATTCCTTAAACATATTCTCAACAGAGTAGATCATGTTACCTAAGAAGAGATGAAACTTGAGGTTAGCAAAATTTTAGATTATTCTAAATTAAAATTAATCTGAAGCAAGATTAAAGTATTGATGTGTATTAATGTGTTACTTTCTTGGTCCTGTCAGAGGCTTTAGAGATTGCTGAAGTTGGATGACACTGTAAGATCTTTGATTCCTTTTCATTTTACAGCTGAGCATGACCTTTTTATTTTTGGCTGCAGAGAGCAGCAGGTGAGATCTTAGTTCCTTGACCAGGAATCTAACCTGTGTCCCCTGCACTGAAAGCTTGAAGTTTTTACCATTGGACCACCAAGGAAGTTAGTAGCTATGGAAACTGAGTACTTTCCTAGCGTTCTGAGTCTGTGTATTAGATACCTGGATTTGGAACTGAGTTAACCAGCCAACTATGAGTCACTCCTATCTTAGAAATCTTTATACATAAAATCTTCGTAGCGCTTTGTTGATGGAAAAATGTCTGTGCAGTTGTCTATTTAACATGATTGAAGGTATTTTAATCTTAGATGAAAAAACTCTCTGATCTATACAGATTTATGGATACTTATAGATACCATCAGTCTTTTACTGTCTTAAGAATCTCACCTTCACCGTGTGTCTTTTATTTTGGTGACCTTCTTTCAGCAGATACCCTTTTTTCAATCGGTTATTCATTTCCCAGACTGTTGAAATAGTTAATATTTTATTTCTTTCTGGTAAACGTGACACAGTATATAGATCTTTCTTTCCCGAATTATGTAGATGACTATTTAATAAATGTTTGAAAGTAAAAGACATTTACTCCTTGGAAGGAAAGTTATGACCAACCTAGACAGCGTATTGAAAAGCTGAGACATTACTTTGCCAACAAAGGTCCGTCTAGTCAAGGCTGTGGTTTTTCCAGTGGTCATGTATGGATGTGAGAGTGGGACTGTAAAGAAAGCTGAGTGCCGAAGAATCGATGCTTTTGAACTGTGGTGTTGGAGAAGACTCCTGAGAGTCCCTTGGACTGCAAGGAGATCAAACCAGTCCATTCTAAAGGAGATCAGTCCTGGGTGTTCTTTGGAAGGAATGATGCTAAAGCTGAAGCTCCAGTACTTTGGCCACCTCGTGCGAAGAGTTGACTCACTGGAAAAGACTGTGATGCTGAGAGGGATTGGGGGCAGGAGGAAAAGGGGACGACAGAGGATGAGATGGCTGGATGGCATCACCGAGTCGATGGACGTGAGTCTGAGTGAACTCCGGGAGTTGGTGATGGACAGGGAGGCCTGGCGTGCTGCGATTCATGGGGTCACAAAGAGTCGGACACGACTGAGCGACTAAACTGAACTGAAATAACATAGACTCTTTCCTTTGTTCTAGAGCTGTTTTCAGCCATAGAATCCAACTGAGTGCCTACAGTCATCCCTCCGTATCCACAGGGGATTGGTTCCAGAACCCCCACAGATAGCAAAATCTGCGAATGTTTAAGTCTGTAAAAGTCTAAAAAGTAAAATGAGCAGTGCAGTCAAGTCTGCGTGTCTGTGGGTCACACGTCTGTGGGTACAGAAGAGTCACCACTGTTTTCCCTTACAGCTATGATTCCTCCCTAACTTTAAAATTTTAATAATAAAAAAATTTTCCCACCGGAACTAAGAGTTCAGAGTAGAATAATCACGGTATTACTATCCATTTGTCAGTGATTCAGAGTTGAAAATGCAAACTCTCTTCATTTTTTACATATGGAAATATAATTTTAGTGGTCTTCTTTCAGAAGAAATTGTGGAATGTGAGTACTTTCATGGTTTATAATGAATAAGTGAAATAATACTATTTTCTGTGTTTTTATATGTTATTTTGTATACCATATATAGTCTTACATAAATTATGCACATTGTACATCATGAAAAGCAGTTAGTTAAATGACATTATAAATAATAGATGTTTGAACTCATATTTCATTTTATGTTCCTACTTTCTGTGAGACATACTGATTCAAATATATTTTTCGTAAACTCCTACTTTTAAGTGGCCCTATCTACCCCGAATTTCCCCCTACCCTCCAAAAAAATAAAAGTCAGATTGTGCAGGGAGCTCTGCTCTGATAGCACTGGTAGAATTTGATGTAGACGATTATGGCTATGAAAAATTGACCTTAGATCTCCGAGGAGAGACACTGCTTTCTTGTGTGGCTGTTGCGTAACCCTCAAGTCCAGAACAAATACCTAACTGGAGTGTGATGTAGACTGAATGTTCTTGTTCTTTCTTGTGTAATTCCTGTTCCCTCTAAGTTGAAAAATGGCTGCAGTGTTTTTCAACCTACTCTGCTAGGATTTCGATGGACAATTTTATTCCTTATACTGGCTGAGTGCAAAGAAGAGTTTTCTCTTACCTGTGAAAAGCCAGATATTTTACTCAGCTTTCTGCCTCTGAGAATATATCATCCTTGACCCAGAGTATAAAGACATTTTAAGGCAAAAGTTCCTTTAAAGGCTTTCCAAGTTGCATTTCACCTCTGTGATTATATGGACAAATGATAAGAATCACCATTCTGTATTGTTTTCTTGAATCAGTAACCGATTTTAAAATCCATCATGTTTTGTTTGTCCTGGTTTTGACTGATGAACAATCAATACTTTGCTAGGTAATTTATAAATGAAGTTGGCCAGTTCCCATTGGTCTTGACTGAGAAGATGCTGAATTCCTTCTCATATGTGACATTTGTCGTTAGGTTGAAAGTCTATCCTTAGAAGGAACACTGGAGAATGCATTGTACTAATAATTGTTGAGCGGTCTTCTCTTGCTGTGTTTAATATTAATCATCTCTTTCCCCCCCTCCTTTCTTGCTGCCTCTTTTCCTTTCCTTCCTTGTCTTCCCATATACTTTTTAAATTTATTAAACTGCCCTATATATTTTTTCCTTGCTTTTCTTGTTTGTTTTTGTTGTAAATTTTGTGACCTCCTGCCTTACTTTGTCTTCCCCACTTGCTTGGGTTCCATGTTGCTAGTTTTTATGTTCGCACGCTCATTATCACCCTTTTTTGTACTTCAAATCCCAGCAGCTGCCCAGCCAGGTGCCCGAGCACAGCCCTGTGGTCTATGGGACTGTGGAGAGCACTCATCTTGCTGCCAGCACCCCTGTCACTGCAGCGAGCGACCAGAAGCAAGGTTTGTGCACAGCTGTTTTCTTCCCTCTCACCTTTAGTCTCTTTTTCTAGAAAACTTAATTATGTTGCCTCATCATTTAAAAGTAAGAACAAAACACGTGAGGATTATCTAGAATCCCCACTTTTATAACAAGGTTTTGCGCTAGAAAATCAAAGTGTTCTACCTCTAGGAAAGTAAAGTAGGTATGGTACGATGAGTAAAAGTTTTTCCTACATTTTGGTAATGCCTCATTGTCTAATGTATATTTGTAGGTATAAGCTTAGCTGCCTTAAATGGTTTCTTTTGGAACAAGGTTGAGGAAGATAAATCGATGTATACATTGCTTTATCAGAACAGCAGTTTCTGTTCATAAGATAAGCATGTTCATGTGTATCTTACTATTTTTAAAAACATAAAACGTTCCTTCTTAACAAGCTTGGCTTCTGTACCCTCAGTTGGAGGCAGTACTGAGTTCAGATCCTGACTGCATCCGGTAGTATTTGGTCTTGATGAGTTATTATGCTGAAAATCTTAATTTCTTCATTTACTAAATGGAATGAGGAAAAGCTTCCTTATAGAGTTGTTATGGGGACATGCCAAGCATTGGAAAAACACTTAGTAAATTACAGCCTAGTAAATTTTCAAATTGTGGTGTTGGAGAAGACTCTTGAGAATCACGTGGACTGCATGGAGATCAAACTAGTCAATTATAAAGGAAATCAACCCTTAATATTCTTTGGAGGGACTGATGCTAAAGCTAAAGCTTCAGTAGTTTGGCCACCTGATGTGAAGAGCTGACTAGTTGGAAAAGACCCTGATTCTGGGAAAGATTGAAGGCAGGAGGAAAAGGGAACAACAGAGGATGAGATGGTTGGATGACATCACTGACTCAATGAATGAGTTTGAGCAAACTCTGGGAGATGGTGAAGGACAGAGAAGGCTGTTGTGCTGCAGTCCATGGGGTTGCAAAGAGCTGGACATGACCGAGTGCCTGAGCAACAGCAACAAAATTATAGCCATTATTATTATCCAGAATCATACTAAAGTCTCCCCTCTTAACCTTGGACATAAGGGACCAAGTGTTTGGTGAAATAAGTACACATATTACCTCTTGGATTAAAAATAGGAAACTTGAAGGAAAATTTCATGCCAGAAAGTGGGATATCATAGCCTCTCCTTCTTTCCTGCCTAGTTGGATTTAGGTTGACCTTTTAGCTAAAATTGGGAGAATTCATTAGGTACAGGGGGAAGCAGGTTACTATGTTCATGCTTTTATAATGTTTCTGACTTTATTCTAAGAATGATTAAAATCATATGTGTTTTGTATTTTCTTGAATTATTTATTCTTCCAAACACCTATTATTCTGTAGCTCATGTATACTTCCTATACTTTTTAAAAATTATAATTTAAAAAGCTTTGGGTTTGGCAAATAATGAAAATGGAGGTATTTAGTACTATTGTTTTTTCACTGGACTACAAGTTAATCACTCTCGCAAACTTGTAATACGTGGTTTTGATGTTATTTTACAGTATGCAAAAGTAGTATGGTACTCTTTCCCTTTAGTATTCAGTAGCCTAGTATTGAACAGAAACAAGCCTAAATTTTGTTTTATGAAATAGTTCTAAGTCACAACATAAGTAACGTATCCTGAACCTTTGGAATACTTCTACAAGTTGCACTGTCAAATACTACTTTCGGCAGTGTTCAGAGTTGGAGACTCATAACATGTTTAAAGTTAAATTTTTTAGTATTAAAACCATTCACATTGCAGGAGGGCAGTTGGTAGGTACTGTGGAAGGCTGCTTCCTATTGATCAAGCAGTCCTGAGTAATTCAGATTACTTTCAGTCTGAGTTAAGAATTTTTAGGGTTCACGATGTTATTTCTTTTGCATGGTCATCGAAAAAGCAAGAAAGTTCCAGAAAAACATCTATTTGTGCTTTAGTGATTATGCCAAAGCCTTTGACTGTGTGGATCACAATAAACTGTGGAAAATTCTAAAAGAGATGGGAATTTTGCACTCATCTCACATGCTAGTAAAGTAATGCTCAAAATTCTCCAAGCCAGGCTTCAGCAATACGTGAACCGTGAACTTCCAGATGTTCAAGCTGGTTTTAGAAAAGGCAGAGGAACCAGAGATCAAATTGCCAACATCCGCTGGATCATGGAAAAAGCAAGAGAGTTCCAGAAAAACATCTATTTCTGCTTTATTGATTATGCCAAAGCCTTTGACTGTGTGGATCACAATAAACTGTGGAAAATTCTAAAAGAGATGGGAATACCAGACCACCTGACCTGCCTCTTGAGAATCCTATATGCAGGTCAGGAAGCAACAGTTAGAACTGGACATGGAACAACAGACTGGTTCCAAATAGGAAAAGGAGTACGTCAAGGCTGTATATTGTCACCCCGCTCATTTAACTTATATGCAGAGTACATTGTGAGAAACGCTGGGCTGGAGGAAGCACAAACTGGAATCAAGATTGCAGGGAGAAATATCAATAACCTCAGATATGCCGATGACACCACCCTTATGGACACCCTGGAGAAGTGCGTCAACCAGAGCCTGCTCAACCTGCACCAGCTGGCCACTGACAGCAGCAACGCCCACCTGTGCCACTTCTTGGGGACCAGCTACCTGGACCAGCAGGTCAAGTTCATCAAGGAGCTGGGAGACCATGTCAGCAACCTGAGCAACATGGGGGTCCCTGGAAGGCGGCCTGGCAGAATACATCTTTGACAAGTTCACCCTGGGTGAAGGCAACAAGGAGGACTGAGCCTGGATTGGATTTTCTCTCGAGTCTCGGGTGACTGCCTAAGTTCACCCTGCCTGCCATGCAGTCTGCAGTATTGCCCTTGAAGAAAAAGTTCATTTAAGTTTTCCTTCTTTCAGTGTTGCCAGTTCTTCCAATAAAGTAATTGCTTCCTGAAGAAATAAAGGTGCCTTGTTGATTTATGCATGCAAACCCTTAACCTTTCAAGTTTTAAAACAGGTATCCAGGAGTCTCTTGATCTACCAATGTCCTGTCCACAGGCAGCTCAGGATCTGCACAGAGGAAGGGAGAAGGGGTTCCATGGGATCCTGAAATATAAAAATGTACCTTCCCTGGACTTCCCTGGTGGCTCAGATGGTAAAGAGTTCACCTGCAATGGGAAATCAGGGTTCAATCTCTGGGTTGGTAAGGTCCCTTGGAGGACGAAATGGCAACCCACTTCTATATTCTTTCCTGGAGAATCCCACGGATAGAGGACCCTGGTAGACTATACAGTCCATGGGCTCACAAAGAGTGGGACACGACTGAGTGACTAAGCACACACACATGCTAATAAACAATGTGGTACATGGGGTGGGGTGGGGGAGGTGCAGCCCTGGTGAATGTAGGTGCTTGTGAATAGAATAAATAGAAAAATATGGCCTGAAAATCATGATTGGGGTTGATCTCCAGAAACAGTGAAGGGGATAAGATTGGGAAGGGACTGAAATAAAGGGGTCTTCATTTTGTTTGAAGCAGAGTTTTGGGTAGCAAGATGGGGACCCTGGATGCTGGCATAGCAGAGTCCCTCTCTGAAAAGCTCACCCTTGGCTACAGTGACACTCAAGTGTAGGAGGGCTGGCTTTCCTACAGACACTTCCTGTGGTCACCACTGTTAAGCATGATGCTGCTCTTACAAAACATCCACCTGTGATATTTTTACTTGAACTGTACCACGTTGCAGTAAAGTAATTGTTCCACTCAAAATTTACCTCAATAGAAGGGCTGAAAAATATAAGCTCATGGATGAAGGTCAGTTTGTGATATTAAATATAAAGTAAAATGAATCCCCGTGAATGTGAAGTACTGCAGAATGTAGAGAGGGAGGGGATGAAGCTTGGAGACCAGTCAGTACATATCATAGCTGGTCCAGGTGAAAGACAATGGTGGTTGAATTAGAGTGGAGGCTGAAAAAATAAAGAGATATAGACACACTGCAGATGGATTTGGATACGTCAGTAAAATTTCCTCATGGAGCAGAGAGGAAGAATGAGATATGAAGAAGATAATCGAACTTTTAATTTAGCCTGGGTTGATGGTGGTGCTAATTATTAATTTGGAGTCTTTTTTCAGGGTCACAGCTGGGATGGAAGGGTGGAGAAGATATGTCATGTAAAATCTGAGATCCATATTAGACATCCAAGTAGAGCTGTCATGCAGGAAGTCAGAAAAATGAATCTAGAGTTCAGGGTATAGAGTAGCTTTAGAAAAAGACCTATGGGAGATATCAACCTATACAAATTGTGCTGCAGTGATGGGAATGTAAAACCTCACTGGAGAGTGGACAAGGAGTATGGCAGAGCCCAAGCACAGGGCAACTAACATGTAGAAGGAGGGCTGAGGTGATGCAACACCCAGAGGGGTGCTGACCTCACCTTCACTATTAGCTCACTGCAGACTGTGCCCACCTGTGGCCACACAGTGGGCCCAAATCAGCCTGTTCCTGACCTTAGTGTGGCTCCTGGTTTCTCCTTTCAGAATGGGGAGAAGAATGAACTTTTCGTGACTATGTAGGAAGATATTTTCCAGTTAAAAAAAAAACAAAAACAGAGCTCTTAAGAAAATGATAGGGACTTCCCTGGTGGTCCAGTGGTTAAGAAGCTGCCTTCCAACACGGGATATTGGTTCAATCTCTGGTCTGGGAGCTATGATCCCACATGCCTCAGGAGAACTAAGCCCACGCACAGCAACAGAGACATAGCACAGAAAATCATCTTTTTTGTTTTCTCTTGTTCCCCTTTAAAAATTTAAGATGTGTATAAGAGACAGGATCTGGAGGGATGATGGGGGGTGGGAGGATGGAGGGGGGTTCATGTTTGGGAGTTCGTGTACATCCGTGGCAGATTCATGTCAATGTATGCCAAAACCAGTAGAGTACTGTAAAGTAAAAAAAAAAAATAATAATAAAAATAAATAAAAAAATAAAATATTTGAAACAAACAAACAAAAAAATACTTAATGGAAAAGTACAACCTAGTAGGCAAAAGATCTATACACTTTAAACTGTACAACACTGACGAACAAAATCAAAGAAAACATAAATGAAAAGCTATCCCATATTCATAAACTTGAAAAAATATACTTAAATTTTTCATACTACTTTCACTTTTCACCCAAACCCATCCATAGACTTAATGCAATCCATACAAAGAAGAGTCCAATTATGTTTTTTTTAAATAGAAGTAGAATCAACAATCTTAAAATTTAGATGGGCCCAATGTGTGTGTATAATCATAAGGGATTTGATTTAGGTCATACCTGAATGGTCTAGTGGTTTTCTTTTCTTTTCCATGGGGATGGTCTTGATCCCTGTCTCCTGTACAATATCACGAACTTCAGTCCATAGTTCATCAGGCACTCTATCTATCAGATCTAGTCCCGTAAATCTATTTCTCACTTCCACTGTATAATCATAAGGAATTTGATTCAGGTCATACCTGAATTGTTGAGTGGTTTTCCCCACTTTCGTCAATTTAAGTCTGAATTTGGCAATAAGAAGTTCATGATCTGAGCCACAGTCAGCTTCCGGTCTTGCTTTTGCTGACTGTATAGAGTCTCTCCATCTTTGGCTGCAAAGAATATAATCAGTCTGATTTCGGTGTTGACCATCTGGTGATGTCCATGTGTAGAGTCTTCTCTTNCTCCATCTTTGGCTGCAAAGAATATAATCAATCTGATTTCGGTGTTGACCATCTGGTGATGTCCATGTGTAGAGTCTTCTCTTGTGTTGTTGGAAGAGGGTGTTTGCTATGACCAGTGCATTTTCTTGGCAAAACTCTATTAGTCTTTGCCCTGCTTCATTCCGCATTCCAAGGCCAAATTTGCCTGTTACTCCAGGTGTTTCTTGACTTCCTACTTTAGCATTCCAGTACCCTATAATGAAAAGGATATTTTTTGGGGGGTGTTCATTCTAAAAGGTCTTATAGGTCTTCATAGAACGGTTCAACTTCAGCTTCTTCAGCTTTACTGGTTGGGGCATAGACTAGGATTACCGTGATAGTGAATGGTTTGCCTTGGAAACAAACAGAGATCATTTTGTCATTTCGGAGACTGCATCCAAGTACTGCATTTCGGACTCTCTTGTTGCCTATGATGGCTGCTCCATTTCTTCTAAGGGATTCCTGCCAAAAGTAGTAGATATAATGGTCATCTGAGTTAAATTCACCCATTCCAGTCCATTTTAGTTCGCTGATTCCTAGAATGTCAACGTTCACCCTTGCCATCTCTTGTTTGACCACTTACAATTTGCCATGATTCATGCACCTGACATTCCAGGTTCCTATGGAATATTGCTCTTTATAGCATCAGACCCTGCTTCTATCACCAGTCACATCCACAACTTGGTGTTGTTTTTGCTTTGGCTCCATCCCTTCATTCTTTCTGGAGTTATTTCTCCACTGATCTCCAGCAGCATACTGGGCACCTACCGACCTGGGGAGTTCATCATTCAGTGTCCTATATTTTTACCATTTCATACTGTTCATGGGGTTCTGAAGGCAAGAATACTGAAGTGGTAGTCCACTAGATCTGATAGACATAGTGCCTGAATGAACTATGGAGGGAGGCTTGTGACACTGTACAAGACACAGGGATCAAGACTATCCCCAAGAAAAAGAAATGCAAAAAAGCAAAATGGCTGGCTGAGGACACCTTACAAATAGCTGTGAAAAGAAGGGAAGCAAAAAGCAAAGGAGAAAAGTAAAGACATACCCATCTGAATGCACAGTCTCAAAGTAGCAAGGAGACATAAAGCCTTCCTCAGCGATCAATGCCAAGAAATAGAGGAAACCAATAAAATGGGAAAGATTAGAGATCTCTTCAAGAAAATTAGAGATACCAAGGGAACATTTCATGCAAAGATGGGCTAAAGAAAGGACAGAAATGGTAGGGACCTAACAGAAGCAGAAGATATTAAGAAGAGGTGGCAAGAACACACAGAAGAACTGTACAGAAAAGATCTTCACAACCAAGATAACATGATGGTGTGATCACTCACCTAGAGCCAGACATCCTGGAATGTGAAGTCAAGTGGGCCTTAGAAAGCATCACTACGAACAAAGCTAGTGGAGGTGATGGAATACCAGTGGAGCTGTTTCAAATCCTGAAAGATGATGCTGTGAAAGTGCTGCACTCAATATGCCAGCAAATTTGGAAAACACAGCAGTGGCCACAGGACTGGAAAAAATCAGTTTTCATTCCAATTTCAAAGAAAGGCAATGCCAAAGAATACTCAAACTAACGCACAATTGCACTCATCTCACACTGTAGCAAAGTAATACTCAAAATTCTCCAAGCCAGGCTTCAGCAATACGTGAACTGTGAACTTTCAGATGTTCAAGCTGGTTTTAGAAAAGGCAGAGGAACCAGAGATCAAATTGCCAACATCCGCTGGATCATGGAAAAAGCAAGAGAGTTCCAGAAAAACATCTATTTCTGCTTTATTGATTATGCCAAAGCCTTTGACTGTGTGGATCACAATAAACTGTGGAAAATTCTAAAAGAGATGGGAATACCAGACCACCTGACCTGCCTCTTGAGAATCCTATATGCAGGTCAGGAAGCAACAGTTAGAACTGGACATGGAACAACAGACTGGTTCCAAATAGGAAAAGGAGTACGTCAAGGCTGTATATTGTCACCCCGCTCATTTAACTTATATGCAGAGTACATTGTGAGAAACGCTGGGCTGGAGGAAGCACAAACTGGAATCAAGATTGCAGGGAGAAATATCAATAACCTCAGATATGCCGATGACACCACCCTTATGGACACCCTGGAGAAGTGCGTCAACCAGAGCCTGCTCAACCTGCACCAGCTGGCCACTGACAGCAGCAACGCCCACCTGTGCCACTTCTTGGGGACCAGCTACCTGGACCAGCAGGTCAAGTTCATCAAGGAGCTGGGAGACCATGTCAGCAACCTGAGCAACATGGGGGTCCCTGGAAGGCGGCCTGGCAGAATACATCTTTGACAAGTTCACCCTGGGTGAAGGCAACAAGGAGGACTGAGCCTGGATTGGATTTTCTCTCGAGTCTCGGGTGACTGCCTAAGTTCACCCTGCCTGCCATGCAGTCTGCAGTATTGCCCTTGAAGAAAAAGTTCATTTAAGTTTTCCTTCTTTCAGTGTTGCCAGTTCTTCCAATAAAGTAATTGCTTCCTGAAGAAATAAAGGTGCCTTGTTGATTTATGCATGCAAACCCTTAACCTTTCAAGTTTTAAAACAGGTATCCAGGAGTCTCTTGATCTACCAATGTCCTGTCCACAGGCAGCTCAGGATCTGCACAGAGGAAGGGAGAAGGGGTTCCATGGGATCCTGAAATATAAAAATGTACCTTCCCTGGACTTCCCTGGTGGCTCAGATGGTAAAGAGTTCACCTGCAATGGGAAATCAGGGTTCAATCTCTGGGTTGGTAAGGTCCCTTGGAGGACGAAATGGCAACCCACTTCTATATTCTTTCCTGGAGAATCCCACGGATAGAGGACCCTGGTAGACTATACAGTCCATGGGCTCACAAAGAGTGGGACACGACTGAGTGACTAAGCACACACACATGCTAATAAACAATGTGGTACATGGGGTGGGGTGGGGGAGGTGCAGCCCTGGTGAATGTAGGTGCTTGTGAATAGAATAAATAGAAAAATATGGCCTGAAAATCATGATTGGGGTTGATCTCCAGAAACAGTGAAGGGGATAAGATTGGGAAGGGACTGAAATAAAGGGGTCTTCATTTTGTTTGAAGCAGAGTTTTGGGTAGCAAGATGGGGACCCTGGATGCTGGCATAGCAGAGTCCCTCTCTGAAAAGCTCACCCTTGGCTACAGTGACACTCAAGTGTAGGAGGGCTGGCTTTCCTACAGACACTTCCTGTGGTCACCACTGTTAAGCATGATGCTGCTCTTACAAAACATCCACCTGTGATATTTTTACTTGAACTGTACCACGTTGCAGTAAAGTAATTGTTCCACTCAAAATTTACCTCAATAGAAGGGCTGAAAAATATAAGCTCATGGATGAAGGTCAGTTTGTGATATTAAATATAAAGTAAAATGAATCCCCGTGAATGTGAAGTACTGCAGAATGTAGAGAGGGAGGGGATGAAGCTTGGAGACCAGTCAGTACATATCATAGCTGGTCCAGGTGAAAGACAATGGTGGTTGAATTAGAGTGGAGGCTGAAAAAATAAAGAGATATAGACACACTGCAGATGGATTTGGATACGTCAGTAAAATTTCCTCATGGAGCAGAGAGGAAGAATGAGATATGAAGAAGATAATCGAACTTTTAATTTAGCCTGGGTTGATGGTGGTGCTAATTATTAATTTGGAGTCTTTTTTCAGGGTCACAGCTGGGATGGAAGGGTGGAGAAGATATGTCATGTAAAATCTGAGATCCATATTAGACATCCAAGTAGAGCTGTCATGCAGGAAGTCAGAAAAATGAATCTAGAGTTCAGGGTATAGAGTAGCTTTAGAAAAAGACCTATGGGAGATATCAACCTATACAAATTGTGCTGCAGTGATGGGAATGTAAAACCTCACTGGAGAGTGGACAAGGAGTATGGCAGAGCCCAAGCACAGGGCAACTAACATGTAGAAGGAGGGCTGAGGTGATGCAACACCCAGAGGGGTGCTGACCTCACCTTCACTATTAGCTCACTGCAGACTGTGCCCACCTGTGGCCACACAGTGGGCCCAAATCAGCCTGTTCCTGACCTTAGTGTGGCTCCTGGTTTCTCCTTTCAGAATGGGGAGAAGAATGAACTTTTCGTGACTATGTAGGAAGATATTTTCCAGTTAAAAAAAAAACAAAAACAGAGCTCTTAAGAAAATGATAGGGACTTCCCTGGTGGTCCAGTGGTTAAGAAGCTGCCTTCCAACACGGGATATTGGTTCAATCTCTGGTCTGGGAGCTATGATCCCACATGCCTCAGGAGAACTAAGCCCACGCACAGCAACAGAGACATAGCACAGAAAATCATCTTTTTTGTTTTCTCTTGTTCCCCTTTAAAAATTTAGCCTCTTGATTGAGTCTATCTGATCAGATGAAATTGTACACATATAAACCCTAGTATTGTCTTTGCCTAAGCAAAATCCTCAAAATATGTTTCTTCTGAGCCTCAGTTCAGTTCAGTTGCTCAGTTGTATCCGACTCTTTGCAACCCCATGAATCACAGCACGCCAGGCCTCCCTGTCCATCACCATCTCCCGGAGTTCACTCAGACTCACATTCATCGAGTCCATGATGCCGTCCAGCCATCTCATCCTCTGTCATCCCCTTCTCCTCCTGCCTCCAATCCTTCTCAGCATCAGAGTCTTTTCCAATGAATCAACTCTTCACATGAGGTGGCCAAAGTACTGGAGTTTCAGTTTCAGCATCATTCCTTCCAAAGAAATCCCAGGGCTGATCTCCTTCAGAATGGATTGGTTGGATCTCCTTGCAGTCCAAGGGACTCTCAAGAGTCTTCTCCAACACCATAGTTCAAAAGCATCAATTCTTCAGTGCTCAGCCTTC
>SJYX01010035.1:165810-202358 GCA_006410675.1 Oreotragus oreotragus | reverse complement strand
TTTTTGAGACTGCATCCAAGTACTGCATTTCAGACTCTTTTGTTGACCATGATGGCTACTCCATTTCTTCTGAGATTCCTGCCCACAGTAGTATAATGGTCATCTGAGTTAAATTCACCCATTCCAGTCCATTTGAGTTTGCTGATTCCTAGAATGTCGATGTTCACCCTTGCCATCTCTTGTTTGACCACTTCCAATTTGTCTTGATTCATGGACCTGACATTCCAGGCTCCTATGCAATATTGCTCTTTACAGCATCAGATCTTGTTTCTATCACCAGTCACATCCACAACTGGGTATTGTTTTTGCTTTGGCTCCATCCCTTCATTCTTTCTGGAGTTATTTCTCCACTGGTGTAGCTAATAAGATAAAAGTTAAAATTTTATAGATTTTGTGTGCCTTATCAAGGACACATGGTCAGTTTGAGTCTAAAGTTTGCATACTGCTTTCAAAATTCACTAATATATAAACAAGCTTAGCTAGAAAGGAATTAACTTTCCCATTTCAACATGACTGCACTTGAATATTTTCTTCCAATGAGGATTAAGTCCCTTTAGTTAAGTTTCCAGAAAATGTGCTTGTTCCTTTGTTCTTAGACAGCCACTGTCCTTTCACTCTGTTCCTTTCTCTGCTCACGTTGAGGACCTTTTCTCTCTCTGATGGGCGTTCCCTGTTGGATCAGATGGTAAAGAATCTGCCTGCAATGCAGGAGACCTGGATTTAATCCCTGGGTCAGGAAGATCCCTGGAAGAAGGGAATGCTTACCTACTCTAGTGTTCTTGCCTGGAGAATTCCATGAATAGAGCAGCCTGGCCAGCTACAGTCCATGGGGTCACAAAGAGTTGGACACATCTGAGTGACTAACACTTTCATTTTTCTCTCTCTGACAACGTCTCAGCTCCTACATAAGTCAATAAACCGTTCTCCTCCAGACAGAAGGAAGCATCGAATGAGCAGCTGTTGGTGTTTCTAACTAGAAGCTGAGTGAAGAGCCTGCTTTATTTTAAAAATATATAGATATTCTTTATTTTTGGCTGCACTAGGTGTTCATCACTGCACAGGCTTTTCTCTAGTTGCGGTATGTGGGTTTCTCATTGTGGTGGCTTCTCCTGTTGCACACCATGGTCTCGAGGTGCTTAGACTTCAGTAGCTGCCTCCGGCTCTAGAGCACAGATTCAGCAGTTGTGATGCACAGCCTCAGTTGCTCTGCGAAATGTGGGATCTGCTGGGATCAAACCCATGTTTCATGCTTTGGCAGAAGGATTCTTTACCACTGAGCCACGAGGTAAGCCTGAAGATCCTTTTTACTCTCCTGTTTTGGGTTTGGTGTTGTGGATTCTTCCCACTGGATGGCCTGGGTTGAAATCCCAGTCGAGCCACTTACTCAGCTGAGGACATTGGGACATGTTAATTACCTTTTCTGTGCCTCTGGTTTCTCACATGTAAAATACAGATCATAAAACTGTTGCTCAAAAGACTAGATGATTTAGTATATTTTAAATGCTTAGAACAGTGGCTGGCACATAATAAGTACTTTGTGTAATTATCTTTTCTCATCATCACCATCATACACTACTTTCTCATCATACAACATCACCACTACATACTTCGGAGAAAGCATTTTTAATTTATCTTTTCTTTGCCACAGGATTCTCTTGCATTTTCACCAATCTTGTCATCGTACCAACCGAAGGGGAAATATACTGATTGTCAAGTGCTACCCTAGGAATCAGGAGAACAGATTGCCCTTTTCACTGCTGCAGACTAAGGTCCAAGACTGAAGGCAAGTTTCCGGGTGAGAGGTTTTCTTGGCAATGCCTCTGCCACATTCTGTTTCAACTAGCTTCTCCTTTAAATTGGCCCCCGGAACCCTTTTTACCTCTTCTTCTGCAACTCAGGTTGCCTGAGCCTCCTCTTTTTATCCTGAGCTACAGTTCCCACTTCACAGGTGGGAAACATAGGAAGGATGTAGAGGTAATCCTGATCCCATCTATGATGGTGGGAGAGGAGTAAGTTGGGGTGTGTGGAATGGGAAGAGAAGACCACCTTAGGGCTACTGATATTATAATTACACTTGATAAATCACCATGCACTTTGCCACTGAGGGTCACAAGCTTTGCTGTACATTGGAATTGCCTATAGAGCTTTTAAAATGCTGGCTGCCCCAGACACATCCCAGACTAATTACATGAGTCCCAGGGGGCAGGACCCAGACACCCCAGGTAACTAAAGCCAGCACGAGCACCTTACTCCTCAAACTGTGCTGTGGGAACGAGCAGTGGCCATCTCACCTGACAGCCTGTTAGATACTCAGTAGTCCTAAGTTTTAAGTGCTACCCCAGGCTTTCTGAAGCAGAGTCGACATTTTAACAAGGTCCCAGGTAATGAATGTGCACACTGGATTTTGAGAAGCATTCTTTAGCATCCTAGTTGTCAAACATGGCTCCACCTTGGAATCACCTGCGGCANGCTACCCCAGGCTTTCTGAAGCAGAATCGACATTTTAACAAGGTCCCAGGTAATGAATGTGCACACTGGATTTTGAGAAGCATTCTTTAGCATCCTAGTTGTCAAACATGGCTCCACCTTGGAATCACCTGCGGCACCGGAAAATAATGCTGACGCCTCGAGATGAACTCAGCATGCCCTTGTGTTAGGACTGAAGCAAACACAGTAAAAATTGAATGTGTCTTCAACAGCAGTTATGCAAAGGGCCTTGGAAGCCTCTTCTTGCATTTGATGTTTCACACACGGTGACACAGACACACCAACAGACACCCGCACACTTTAACCTTTGTGTTTTATCAGAGCTTCTGCACTTCATTTTTTCCCTGGTGATACAATCACCTCTTTCACCCTCCTCCTCATTGGGTAAGTTCTTCAAGGTGGCACATGAGATGGAGCCTGGACTCTCACAGGCCCCTCGGTGATAGGCAAGCATGCCACTATTAGGAGCCTCTGACCAAAAAGGCTCCAGTCTTGGAACTGCTGGGACAGCTTCCTTGGCAGCTGGGTGCCACGTGTGGCTTTCAAGCTGCCATTTGTGCCAACTATCTCTAAGGGATGGCTTCTTTTTCTATATTCCTTAAGTGAACCCTCAAACCCAAGCTGGTCATCCTGGAGATGGTCCATTCTCCTCCGTGTCTTCTCCAGGAAGTTCTTACAGCCAAACTGTGGATAGTCACTGCCGCCTTTGCTCCAGAAATTAAACTAGGCTCTGGCTTCCTCTCTTAAACCTCTTAGACTGTTCAGGGTGGGGTCCCAAGCTGGTCATCCTGGAGATGGTCCATTCTCCTCCGTGTCTTCTCCAGGAAGTTCTTACAGCCAAACTGTGGATAGTCACTGCCGCCTTTGCTCCAGAAATTAAACTAGGCTCTGGCTTCCTCTCTTAAACCTCTTAGACTGTTCAGGGTGGGGGCAGGAAATGAAGGAGGCTATTGTTTTTTAAGACAGGACAATTCATAGACTGTTCTCAGCTCTTGGGTTTGAAACCTGGGATACTGACTAAGCCTTTGACTTAGGGGTTGTCTGGTCTCTCTCTCCTCAAAACATCCATTCTGAGGGGCTGGCTAACCCTTCAGAACCAGCACAAAAGTGGAGAGCGGTTGGGCAAGTCTCTCGTGTGCCTCGATTTTTCCTACCAAGAGACAAAGTGTACTGTGAGCCCAGACTGGCAAACCCTGCTGCTTCCCTGCAGCGCCCAAGAAAGCAATGTTTCTCCAGGTGCCGCCAAATTTCCCACATCACTCAGACCTCACATTTCTCAGAAGACTGCAGGTTGAGCCCCATCTGTGAAGGTTGGGAAGAGGAGGCAGGCATTTCCTACTGGCACTTGTGCTCGGCCCTTCGTGGTTTTGCTGGCATAAAAGTCAACTAGCTTGAACCATACAGTGGTGGAAAATGGTCCGCCAACCTCTGAGCTCTGGCTTCACGCAGGGCCTGTCTTTCTTCAGAGGACGTACTCCCAGATGGAGAACTCTTGGTGGTCCTCCCATTAGCTCTGCCTGGCACTGGCGTTATCAACTCCCCTCAGACCAAGAGTAGGCAGGTACAAGGAGAGGGTTCACAGTGACCTCAACCGGTTTTTCTAAGTTATTCTGCAGAATACGAATTTGCAGAAGAGAAGGACGGTATGGTTCAGGGAGAAGACTCAGAAAAAGCCTGTCTCTCTTGGGTCAGAGCTTAATGATGATCCTGATTGAATCCATGTGGCTCCCCCTTCAGTGACTCCCATGCTTCCCCCGCCATAAAAAGTGAGAAGCCCTCCACAAAGTTCAGAGCTTCCATCAACACTCCTCTGAAGGTCACAAATCCACCCATAACCCTATACCCTGCCTCACCAGAGAGGCCAAAAAGATTGGTCTCCCCGTCCTTGAACCCACCAGGGTACTAAATTTGGTGCAGGGGGGTCCTCAGCCACAGGCAGGGAAATACCCAATGAAACAAGTTCCAAAAGTGGCTAGATGATCAAGGTCAACCCAGGGCATTCGTACATGTACACTCTCCATTTTCTACCTCAGATCTTATATAATTGGGGGGAAAAAAGCATACATATGGCACAGCTTTCTGTATCTGCCTGAATGGCCTATTCCCTTACTGTGGGAAGATTTAACAAAGTTAAATGCTCAAGTGATTTTCTCACCAGAAAAAGTAGACACTAAAGTACTCCTAGGTCAAAGCCTGCACCCTCCAAGTTGTGCTATGACAATGGAGAAACAAACTTCAACCAGAAGTCCCTGAAGAAATTCTAGAAAAGGTAAGAGCAGATGCTTGACTTGAGGAGAGGCCAGGAAGAGCCAAGACCACTGAACCAGTAGGAGGAAGACTCCAGCCCAGTGCCAAGTATCAGAACTGAAAAAGCAATAGCCTTTAAAGAGGCATGTGAAGCAGAAAGCCTCTGACAACCACCTTTATTAAATGCCAAGTAATCCAAACTTAGGAGTGTACTGTTAGTCACTCAGTCCTATCTGACTCTTTGTGACCTTATGGACTGTAGCCCGCTAGGCTGCTCCGTCCATGGGATTCTCCAGACAAGAATACTGGATTGGGTAGCCATTCCCTTCTCCAGAGGATCTTCCAGATGCAGGGATCGAACCTGAGTCCTTTACTCCCACATATGGATGGACAAATGTTTACCAGATATTTGACGGAAGTGAAAGAGATCGTGATGAATAAACAGAACAATTTCTGGAGAAAAAGACAAATATACTACAGGAAACAGAAGAGAACATGACAAAAAATCGAAATTCATATTCTCAGAACTGTAAAAATGACAGTGAGTTTATAAAATGGGAACAGGGTGCTATAAAAGGGAGAAATTAGAGAGTAAGAGAAAGTCCTTGGAAAAAAAGTATTACAGCAAAATTTAAAACTTTGTGGAAGGCGGTCCTAAGATGGCGGAGGAATAAGACAGGGAGAACACTTTCTCCCCCACAAATTCATCAAAAGAACATTTGAATGCTGAGTAAATTCCACAAAACAACTTCTGAATGCCACCAGAGGACATCAGGAACCTAGAAAAGCAGCCCATTGTTTTTGAAAGGAGGTGGGAAAAAATATAAAAGATAAAAAGAGAGACAAAAGAGGTAGGGATGGAGATCCGTCCCGGGAAGGGAGTCTTAAAAAAGAAGTTTCCAAACACCAGGAAACACACGCTCACTGGCAAGTCTGTGGCGAGCCATGGAACCACAGAGGGCAACATAACCAGGAGGAAAAACAAATAAGTAAAACCCACAGATTCCATGCCCAACAGTAACTCCCAGCAGAGAAGCAGCTCAGATGCCTGCATTCACCACTAGCAAGCAGGGGCTGGGCAGGGAGGCGTGGGCTGCATTGCTTAGAGTAAGGACCAGACCTTAATGCCCAGAGGGCAATCTGAGGGAACTAACTTGAGACAGCAAACCAGACTGCGGGATAGCTACCTGGTGAAAAGCCCTAACCTAAGATACCGCCAAGCCGGCTCACAGAATAAAGGACTGAGCAGAGACTGTCTCTTATACACATCTTCCGCTTGANCATGCCCAACAGTAACTCCCAGCAGAGAAGCAGCTCAGATGCCTGCATTCACCACTAGCAAGCAGGGGCTGGGCAGGGAGGCGTGGGCTGCATTGCTTAGAGTAAGGACCAGACCTTAATGCCCAGAGGGCAATCTGAGGGAACTAACTTGAGATAGGAAACCAGACTGTGGGATAGCTACCTGGTGAAAAGCCCTAACCTAAGACAATGCCAGGCCCGCTCACAGAATAAAGGACTGAGCAGAGATAGCCAGCTGTGGACCAGCCCATTCCCCGCCAGAGCCTGAAGGGGACAATCATGGCCCCAGAGAGGCATTATCTACCAAACTACAAGCAGGCTTCGTTGCTAACCAAGACTTCTTGGGATTCTGGACGGTCAACATCCACCTAAGAAGGTGCGATGGTTGTACACCTGGAAAACTGAGCAGTATGGACGGGGGGAGGCGATAAGTCACAGTGAACACACTCACCAAACACCTGGTCACCCGAGCTGCTTGGACCTGGGAAGGACACAAAATGCAGGCCAACCAAGTCTGCGCCTCTGAGGAGTACCCGAACCTGAGCGGCTTAGACCTGGGAAGTGCATACAACCCAAGGCTGGCCTCAGACAGTTCCCAGCAGAGCAACCTAGAGCCTAAGCAGTGTAGACAGGGAAAGCACACACGCAGTGAGTGGGGGCAAACCCANGAATGGGTGAATTTAACTCAGATGACCATTATACCAACTACTGTGAGCAAGAAACCATTAGAAGGAATGGAGAAGCCATCATAATCAACAAAAGAGTCTGAAATGCAGTACTTGGATGCAGTCTCAAAAACCACAGAATGATCTCTGTTCACTTCCAAGGCAAACCATTCAATACACAGTAATCCAAGTCTATGCCCCAACTAGTAAGGCTGAAGAAGCTGAAGTTGAATGGCTCTATGAACACCTACAAGACCTTCTAGAACTAACATCCCAAAAAAGTTGTCCTTTTCATGATAGGGGACTGGAATGCAAAAGTAGGGAGTCAAGAAACACCTGGAGTAACAGGCAAATTTGGCCTTGGAGTACAAAATGAAGCAGGGCAAAAGCTAATAGAGTTCTGCCAAGGGAATGCACTGGTCATAGCAAACACCCTCTTCCGAGAACACTCTACACATGGACATCACCAGATGCTCAACCCGAAATTAGATTGATTATAGTCTTTGCAGCCAAAGATGGAGAAGCTTACAGTCAGCAAAAACAAGACCCAGAGCTGATTGGGGCTTAGATCATGAACTCCTTATTGCCAAATTCAGACTTAAATTGAAGAAAGTAGGGAAAACCAGAAAGTAGGTACTAAACCATTCAGGTATGACCTAAGTAAAATCCCTTATGATTATACAGTGGAAGTGAAAAACAGATTTAAGAAACTAGATCTGATAGAGTGCCTGATAAACTATGGATAGAGGTTCATGACATTGTACAGGAGGAAGGGAGCAAGACCATCCCCAAGAAAAACAAACGCAAAAAAGGAAAATGGCTGTCTCAGGAGGCCTTACAAATAGCTGCAAAAAACAAGAGAAGCCAAAACCAAAGGAGAAAAGGAAAGATATCTCTGTTCTGACCTAAGTTTTTTTTTTTTTTTTTTACCTAAGATTTTTGGATTAGGAGTTACTTGTGTATCTTGTCTCATGTAGGCATTGATTTACTAGAGAAGAAATGCAAAATTCTTTGTTTCCTCTCATTTTTTTTATGCCTAGTGGAAATTTAAATAATAAAATCAGCATTCCATATTGATCTTTGATGTGAATTTGGGTGAATTAAAAAATGTTTGACATTACCTTGGACTTCCCTGGTGGCTCAGACGGTAAAGCGTCGGCCTATAGTGCAGGAGACCTGGGTTCGATCCCTGGGTCAGGAAGATCCTCTGGAGAAGGAAATGGCAATCCACTCCAGTACTCTTGCCTGGAAAATCCCATGGACGGAGGAGCCTAGTAGGCTACAGTCCATGAGGTTGCAAAGAATCGGACATGACTGAGTGACTTCACTTCACCTTGATGAAAGTATAACTTCCATTTAAAATATATTTCATAGGGCTTACAGTAACTGTTTGGGACTACTGCTTTCTTCCTCTAGTACTAACTGTTCTCTAGAAAACTCAGTAATACTGATTTTCTGTTTTTAATTCTGTCCATAACTTGTCAACATATATAATATTTTTCAGAATAGTTTTCTTTTTTAAACTAAATATATGTTATTCAAATAACAATAGAAAGGGTTCATCATTTTTCAAATAATTTTTTTACAGTTAAATTTTTTTAAAAAGTTACTTAACTGTAGATTCATTTTGAAATTAAAGTACGATACAAAACTACACTGTTTCAAAAGTTGTTACATTATCCTCAGAAACAATAGATTCTATATTCTACATTCAGATTGGTTTTTCTCTCTTGATGGAAATATTACTGATGGTTTGTACTAGGATCCCATTTTATCCCCAAAGTCTCCCACTAGTTTGATTCACTTTAATACTTCTTTTTCCACAGTACTGCCTTTCCCCCTCTGAATTGGAAGAATTTAGAATTTGAAATCATCTTCAGTTTCTTGCACTTTTAATTTTTAAAACCCTATCTGTAAATTAGGAACATAATAGTTTTTATCCCACTGGTGATTATAAGACTTAGAGGACATTAAGTATAAATGGTATTTTACCCGTTTCCTGGCTCCTATTACATGCTTAATAAATACTAGCTGCCATAATGGTCTGGCTTTCTGTTTCTGATGTTCACAGCTGGACTAGTTACATGCAGACCAAGTTTTCAGACAAATATGTCATTTCCCATTTGTTTTGGTACTTGATAAAAAAGACAGGGAAGATCTCAACGTGATTTGTATCAGTAGAAAGACTGTTGAGTGAATTAACACTTTGAGTCGGTGTTGATAGTGTAGAGACACAGCTTAAATGATTGAACAATGTTTGAAAAAGTGCATTCAGTGCAGTGTATTGGGGATACAGTATGTGTAATTAAATACAAATAAAAGTTACCTGTGCCTTCAGTTCAGTTCAGTTGCTCAGTCGTGTCTGACTCTTTGCGACCCCATGAATCGCAGCACGCCAGGCCTCCCTGTCCATCACCATCTCCCGGAGTTCACTCAGACTCACGTCCATTGAGTCCGTGATGCCATCCAGCCATCTCATCCTCGGTCGTCCCCTTCTCCTCCTGCCCCCAGTCCCTCCCAGCATCAGGGTCTTTTCCACTGAGTCAACTCTTCTCATGAGGTGGCCAAAGTACTGGAGTTTCGGCTTTAGCATCATTCCTTCCAAAGAAATCCCAGGGTTTATCTTCTTCAGAATGGACTGGTTGGATCTCCTTGCAGTCCAAGGGACTCTCAAGAGTCTTCTCCAACACCACAGTTCAAAAGCATCAATTCTTCGGCACTCAGCCTTCTTCACAGTCCAACTCTCACATCCATACATGACCACAGGAAAAACCATAGCCTTGACTAGATGGACCTTAGTTGGCAAAGTAATGTCTCTAGTATGTTATAAAAGAAATTGATACAGAGTAGGTATGCAATGAATGGTATTCTGTTGTAAATTCAGCCAGTTGTTATACCAGTGTAGCTCAATAAGGACAGTTTGGAAATTTAGGACGAGACTGTTCTCTGTCAAATGAGACTGTCCCTCAAATAGCAGAAAACTTAGCATTCCTGGCCTCCTGCCACTAAGTGATAGTAACACTCTGTCCTCTGACAACCAAAGGGCGCCCATCGAGGAGATTGGTTGCACCACCCTGTGAGAATAAAGGGAGCAGTTTTTCCTTTTTATAAATTTGACCGTTATAGAAACTGGTTAAGCAGAAAGAAAAACTATCTGTCTCATTATCCATATTATAGTGTGTGTTTAACTCTAGGCTTTCTCATATGGATATATGTTAATATATCTATTGTTGTTGTTTTCACCAGTAGTTTATTCTCTACATATAGTTGTGCCCTGTTTTTTTAAAAAGTGTCTTTTATTATAAACACCTTTCTGTATCATTAAATACTCTTTTAAAAGCTTATTTTAAATGATTATAATAATATGCTATTATATTCCCAGGCTATTGTTTCTTTAACAAATCCCTTATTGATAGACATTTAATTTATTTTCCTATTTTTGCTCTTATAAACATTGTTGCTTTAAATATTCCATACCTCTGTCTTTGCTCACTCTTCAATGATTATTTTCTTAAAAAATTTTTTCAAGATGAAATTCCCACAGATTCCTAAAAATGGCCAAATAGTATAAACATTTTGAATGCAATATATTAGATTTCAGACTATCATGGCTCTGCAAAGCATACTCTTAATAGTAAAAGTTCTTAGAGAAATAAAACTAATGTTCTTTGTGATCTGTTACTTCTTTTAGCTTTCTGTATTAAAACCGTAATGAATTCATTAGAGGACTTATTTCAGAATAAGGAGCTCACAAAAATAATTTTAAAATTTTGTTTCTAGTTTTCTTTATTAATGTTAGATATTTCTAAAGAGTATATAGAAGTTTCACAAGTCTGCTTTTGTTTGATTTTTTTACTCTCATAAATTAATAATTGAATTGATATATTCTTGTTAATGTGAGATTTGCTCTTTTCTAATGTTTGATTCATCTGGTTTCATTCGGTGGTCATAAAGGGTGGTTAATATTCTGATGTGCTTTAAAAGTGGTATCTTATAATGTGAGTGACCCTTGTAGCAGTTATTCCAGTGAATTGGAAATTCATTGGGGATATTTTAATAAATACATATTACATGTAATAAATATAATAGATGTATTTCTTTGAAATGTTTTTGTCTCTTGCCCAGGCAACTTAGTCTGAGGTGTTTGGCTTTGAGAACCGATTGACCTTATTTCTCCATTATAGTAAATAGGCAGAGTTTTAGGAACACTGGATGGTAAGCCCATCAATTAAAGTGAATTTTAAAGCCAATAAAAGTAGTTGCAGTGAATGAATTAGCCTTTAACAGTTTAATTTTGCCATCTGTTTATCTGATTAATGCGCATATTTTCTCTGACAGGCTTACTTGAAATTTATTGTAAACACTCAGTTTCACTGATGCATAAAGATTTTTGGCAGAGAAAGTTAAGTCCCTTTCCGTTTAGTTTGCCTTTTAGCAGCGCTTACAATTTTTGTTTGCATTTGGTGAACATACTCCTGAGTATCTGTTTTTACCACTGGAGCCTGTTTGGTTTCCAGTCTTGTACTTCCTAAACAGAACAATCTAAATCTCCTCTGATTTTATCTTCCTAGGCATGATCACATATTTGTTTACCTGGAATTTTAAAATGTGGACATTTTCATGAGTTAGCATTTCTTGATTATTGATTTATCACTCTTACTCTCATTCTTTCTCTGTCTGTTTATGGACACACGTTTTATATATTATTCTCATATAAAGTGTTTTTTTTTAATTGGACTTAATAGTCTGAATATTAGCTTTGGTTTGTCTTTAAAGAATATATATATATATTTTTTACTATTGAAGATATAAGATAAATCTCTGGTTTTATTCCTTAACACTGTTTCTAGTTATATGCTTCTTTTAAGAAATATAAGTTAAATTAACATCTCAATGAATTTTTATGTTTAGGAACTTGATTTCCCTGATAATAGATTTCACTGATAATAATGACACCATGATAATTTTTCTTGAAATAATTTTTTATGCAAGTAGTACAAGTCGTTTATAAAAATCTCCCTCCATGCAGAAATATGCAGAGTAGAAAATAATATCTGTGTCTACTTTAATCTCCAGTTATTTCCCCTTAAACTGTCCTGCCCTACCAGTATAGTGTATTCTTGGTAGAGAAATTTACACAGAAGAGCTCTCTACAGTAAAGAAAAGCCTTATTCTCATCCCAAGAATTGTTTCGCTTTAGTTTTGATGAGATTTTTCCATTGTATTCTTGACATAATCATTTGGTAGATTAACTCCTCTTACTTCAAAATAAACTTTATATGTGTTGGAGGTTAAGTAGTAACAGAAAATAGAAAAGAAATATGCAGTGTTTGGGGAGTGGCAAGATCGTATTTTGATCTGTCTTCCACTGCTCATGTTTTAGAATAAGAGAGTAACAAAATTATCCCCAAATAATACTATATAATCTTTGATCCAAAAATTATTCTTAAATTGCTTTCTTTTTTTCTTCCCCAGAAGAGAAGCCAAAACCAGATCCAGTGTTAAAGACTCCTTCCCCAGTCCTTAGGCTAGCCCTCAGTGGAGAGAAGAAAGAACAAGCAGGCCCGACGTCTGAGATCACTGCAATAGAGTCCATACCAGAGCTTCCTCTGCCTCCATCACCTCCTGCTATTTCTCCACTTGCTCGAAGTACAATTACTTCTCCCACCTCTGTTGCTCTTAGTAGCCAACCAATATTCACCACTGCAATTGATGACAGATGTGAACTCTCTTCCTCAAAAGAAGACACAATTCCTATTCCCAGCCCCACATCTTGCACGGAAGCATCAGATCCTTTACCAACAGATGAAATTGATGATGATATATGCAAGAAATCTTGTAGTGTAGCACCAAATGATATTCCACTGATTTCTAGTACTAACCTAATTAATGAAATGAATGGAGTTAATGAAAAATTACCAGCCACGGAAAGCATTGTGGAAATAGTAAAACAGGAGGTGTTACCACTGACTCTTGAATTGGAGATTTTGGAAAATCCCCCTGAAGAAATGAAAGTGGAGTGTGTCCCAACTCCCGTTACCCCTTCGATAGTTGCCTCCTTTTGTCCATCTCCTCCAGCTCCTCCAGCTTCTCCTCCTCCCACACCAGTTATCGTTCCTGCTGCTGCCACTGGTGTTAATGCTGGTAGTGGTTCCACCGGAGTCCAGAGAGTCTTCGAAGAGGATGAGAACATAAGAACTTGCCTTAGTGAAGATGCAAAAGAGATTCAGAACAAAGTAGAAGTAGAAGCAGATGGGCAAACAGAAGAGATTGTGGATTCTCAGAACTTAAGTTCAAGAAAGAGCCCAATCCCAGGTAAGTCATTCTGTTATTAATTGTATTATGCTTGCTGAACATGAAAATCCAGCAGTATTTGAGTTATTTTTTAATTGGCTACTTTCCTTGACTTCCAGAAACATCACATGAATGCTGAAATTCCTAGTCTGATTTCTTTAGTGGTGTGTTTATGTTTTAGTGCATCCAGCAAATAGTTACTCCATTGTCTAAAAATGCAAATGAAATATCAAATATACAAAATGCCTCCAAGGTATATGTCACTGTACATGTGTTTTTTGTTTTTGCCTCGTTCATAACAATCATTTCCTCTGGGGTTAATTTTGTTGTTTTGGGGATGGAAACCAATCAAACCCAGCGTGGTCTGTAGTCCCAAATCTTGTCTTCTCAGAATTTTAAAACCTAGTCAATCCTTAAAAGAATTCCTCTGTGCAATACCTCTTCTTTAATCTTGCTTAAGGAAAAGAGCAATCAGAATGTCAAAGGTTTATAACTAGTTCTGGAAAATAAATGTACCCTTTCTGTTTCACAGAGAAGTATAATGGTCTTCCATTCTTTCTTTTTAAAGTTTCATTTTTCCTGTATTATTAATTTATCATTACTTAATATCATTAGTATGATCAAAGTATTACATGCTTCTGAATTCACAATTATTTCTTTTTAATGTAGCATCACCTAGAATCGTGGATGTAACCATTTGGTTTTTATAATATTGATCAAGTGTTATCTGAGGCTTATCAACTATTCTTGATTCAGTAGCTGATAAGAATATTGCTTTTAATTAGTCAGCATAGCCTGTCTTCTAGACATTGCTCTGTACTGTATAATTTGCTCTTTGTATACCTGTCAAGTTACTCAATTTGACAAATGAGTGCTCTCCCTGCAGCTGATCTAGATATGTACTGGGGATGCTTTAGTTACCTACATCCCTGATATTTATTACCTATTCTGACCTTCTAATAAGGAAATTTGGCAAGTCAAGTTTAAGATGTGGCTCTTCCACCCAGCTCAGTTCCCAAGGTAATTCCCTCGTGAAAATCTGTGAGAGGTGTCTGGTTCCTTGGAATTGCAGAACATCTAGTTCCACAGTGAACCAGAGCAGGAAAACAAACATATCTGTGTCTACTTTAATCTCCAGTTATTTCCCCTTAAACTGTCCTGCCCTACCAGTATAGTGTATTCTTGGTAGAGAAATTTACACAGAAGAGCTCTCTACAGTAAAGAAAAGCCTTATTCTCATCCCAAGAATTGTTTCGCTTTAGTTTTGATGAGATTTTTCCATTGTATTCTTGACATAATCATTTGGTAGATTAACTCCTCTTACTTCAAAATAAACTTTATATGTGTTGGAGGTTAAGTAGTAACAGAAAATAGAAAAGAAATATGCAGTGTTTGGGGAGTGGCAAGATCGTATTTTGATCTGTCTTCCACTGCTCATGTTTTAGAATAAGAGAGTAACAAAATTATCCCCAAATAATACTATATAATCTTTGATCCAAAAATTATTCTTAAATTGCTTTCTTTTTTTCTTCCCCAGAAGAGAAGCCAAAACCAGATCCAGTGTTAAAGACTCCTTCCCCAGTCCTTAGGCTAGCCCTCAGTGGAGAGAAGAAAGAACAAGCAGGCCCGACGTCTGAGATCACTGCAATAGAGTCCATACCAGAGCTTCCTCTGCCTCCATCACCTCCTGCTATTTCTCCACTTGCTCGAAGTACAATTACTTCTCCCACCTCTGTTGCTCTTAGTAGCCAACCAATATTCACCACTGCAATTGATGACAGATGTGAACTCTCTTCCTCAAAAGAAGACACAATTCCTATTCCCAGCCCCACATCTTGCACGGAAGCATCAGATCCTTTACCAACAGATGAAATTGATGATGATATATGCAAGAAATCTTGTAGTGTAGCACCAAATGATATTCCACTGATTTCTAGTACTAACCTAATTAATGAAATGAATGGAGTTAATGAAAAATTACCAGCCACGGAAAGCATTGTGGAAATAGTAAAACAGGAGGTGTTACCACTGACTCTTGAATTGGAGATTTTGGAAAATCCCCCTGAAGAAATGAAAGTGGAGTGTGTCCCAACTCCCGTTACCCCTTCGATAGTTGCCTCCTTTTGTCCATCTCCTCCAGCTCCTCCAGCTTCTCCTCCTCCCACACCAGTTATCGTTCCTGCTGCTGCCACTGGTGTTAATGCTGGTAGTGGTTCCACCGGAGTCCAGAGAGTCTTCGAAGAGGATGAGAACATAAGAACTTGCCTTAGTGAAGATGCAAAAGAGATTCAGAACAAAGTAGAAGTAGAAGCAGATGGGCAAACAGAAGAGATTGTGGATTCTCAGAACTTAAGTTCAAGAAAGAGCCCAATCCCAGGTAAGTCATTCTGTTATTAATTGTATTATGCTTGCTGAACATGAAAATCCAGCAGTATTTGAGTTATTTTTTAATTGGCTACTTTCCTTGACTTCCAGAAACATCACATGAATGCTGAAATTCCTAGTCTGATTTCTTTAGTGGTGTGTTTATGTTTTAGTGCATCCAGCAAATAGTTACTCCATTGTCTAAAAATGCAAATGAAATATCAAATATACAAAATGCCTCCAAGGTATATGTCACTGTACATGTGTTTTTTGTTTTTGCCTCGTTCATAACAATCATTTCCTCTGGGGTTAATTTTGTTGTTTTGGGGATGGAAACCAATCAAACCCAGCGTGGTCTGTAGTCCCAAATCTTGTCTTCTCAGAATTTTAAAACCTAGTCAATCCTTAAAAGAATTCCTCTGTGCAATACCTCTTCTTTAATCTTGCTTAAGGAAAAGAGCAATCAGAATGTCAAAGGTTTATAACTAGTTCTGGAAAATAAATGTACCCTTTCTGTTTCACAGAGAAGTATAATGGTCTTCCATTCTTTCTTTTTAAAGTTTCATTTTTCCTGTATTATTAATTTATCATTACTTAATATCATTAGTATGATCAAAGTATTACATGCTTCTGAATTCACAATTATTTCTTTTTAATGTAGCATTACCTAGAATCGTGGATGTAACCATTTGGTTTTTATAATATTGATCAAGTGTTATCTGAGGCTTATCAACTATTCTTGATTCAGTAGCTGATAAGAATATTGCTTTTAATTAGTCAGCATAGCCTGTCTTCTAGACATTGCTCTGTACTGTATAATTTGCTCTTTGTATACCTGTCAAGTTACTCAATTTGACAAATGAGTGCTCTCCCTGCAGCTGATCTAGATATGTACTGGGGATGCTTTAGTTACCTCCATCCCTGATATTTATTACCTATTCTGACCTTCTAATAAGGAAATTTGGCAAGTCAAGTTTAAGATGTGGCTCTTCCACCCAGCTCAGTTCCCAAGGTAATTCCCTCGTGAAAATCTGTGAGAGGTGTCTGGTTCCTTGGAATTGCAGAACATCTAGTTCCACAGTGAACCAGAGCAGGAAAACAAACAATACCAGGCAGTTGGGACTGGGATAAATTTATCACAAATGTTTATAAATCACCTGTTTCCTCAATAGACTGGCCTCTGTAACCATCAATATTCATAGTGCCATCACTGTTATAGGAACCTTCTTCCTTGGTAGGGCAGTGATGTGGGGCTTTTTCATTACTCCTTGAAAAAACAGTCTTAATTTTGGTGTGGCTGCAGGTGAGTGCCCCTCCAAAGAATATTTGTTTGTTGGAGAATAGTAATTTGTTTGACCCTTGATTTTTTTTCCCCCTTCGTTTACCAATCTGTGAGTTGTCATTCAACGACTAGTGATATGGTAGTTCCAAAAATAGGGGAGGCTAGTGAAGACAAATGTTTAAAACATCCAAACAAATAATAAAAAGGAAAAGCAGGCATAGGGCATACAAGTCAAAGATACAAACTATGTCTCAGAACTGAAATAAGTGTAAAGCAGAATTCTACATTGATGTACTACTTACATTCATCCCTGATATTCGTTCATTCTTTTAAGCAATTTTTCACTTAAGTGGCCAGGTATTATAAGACAGCTCTTCTGGATAAATGGACAAACAGAATTTAGGGCTAAGTAATCTTTATAGTATGATATTTTTTTTTTTCCCAAAATGCAGATTGCTCTTGGAATTAGTAATATTAGTCACCAGCACCTTTGCTCAGCTGTAAAGCAGAAGATAACAAAAAGGAAAAAAAAAAAAAAAGAAACATCTTTTGCATGATTAGGGACAAGGTAGATGTTGGTGATGTCAGGAAGTAAAGTGTCTTGGCATTTTTCTAGTTTCATGATATTTCTTAACCTATAAATATATTTTGGAGGAACTAGAAGTTCAAAGTTTCCCTTTTATATCTCATACTCTTCAAAATCCAAAGTAAATGAACCTCAAGAAACCATGTACCTCTAGCATTTTTTTTTATTGTAATGCTTACCAAAAACATTCCTGACCCTCTCATTTCAGTATTAATATTTGTTAATGTTATTGCTACGAAAGTTAGAATGAAAATTAACTCATCATTCGTTTTATCCCCCTCAAATTGTCATATGCTTAATGACTACAGTCTTTTTTTGCACTTACTCATTTAGTTTACTTCATTTATTTTGAGAGGTTATTAAAATCATGACACTTTGGCTCAGGATCAGCCTTTTGTTGTTGACTTTTGAAAATCGCTCTTATTATCTCTGCCTGAGGATGAGCACTTCAAAGCAGGGTTCAGAAACCACTTGCTTTTGACAGGTGTGATGCGTCGAAGTACACAGTAGTCGGTACAGGGGTACTTGTTTAAAGCGGTAAAGTCAGACATAAGGGGTATGGTCCATTACTTCTGATGGGAAACATTTTCTTGCAACTAGGTTGACTGATACAAATTGCATCAATCCTGGATACTTAGGGATTGCAGAGAAAGCCCTATCAAATGAGAATTGTTTGTACCTTCAGGTTATGCTGAAAAGCCTCAGAGATGGGGGAGACATTTGATTACCTGATGTGTTCTATCACTTCAACAGTTAAATGTGAAAAAAATCTGTACTAACTGATTTAAGTCTTAGGAATTTTTATTATGCGTTTTGTTATACTTGGTGAGGGAAAAGAGAGAATTTCAGAATTTGTGCAAAAACGTTCCCCACTTAACCACTCAGGAATTCATTTTGTGCAGTTTCATGAGTGTAGATACTGTATAACATGCATGCTATGTAACATGAATTTTTTTCACTCTTAAAAACAGTAGTGATTTTTTTCTTCTACTTTTCTTGTCTCTACTTCATATAAAACTATTATTTGAAATTCTTTTGGCAGAAGGTGGTGTCTGATCTGTCTTCTGGCTTTGTTCATGGTGTGTTACTTCTTGGCATATTTTATAAATTTGTTTTATGAATTTATCTTCAGCTAAACTTTGCTGGATGTGTATATTGAAGGCAGGTCCTCCCAAAGCAGATTTTTGTTTATTTGTTACTGCATGTCTTGGGGAGAGCATTAACTGGTATGTAATCTGAGTTTTGTCCTAAAACAACCTTCATACCACAATGTAAATGCATTCCCTGTGTATACTAATGTTTAAGATAATGGAATCTCTGCCACCTGGTTGAAACAAAACTTCTTTCTTTGTCATCACTCTGGGTTGGTTCACTGGTTTATTTTGGTCTTCGTTCTAGCATCCTTTTCACTCTGTTAGAGAAGTATCAGGGCCTTTTATGAGAATTCCAGTTCCAAGTCCCTGCTTGGTAGAGATCCAAGCTCTTGTTTCTCGCATGGGTGTTCAGATGTAAACTTTTTTATAGAGACATACACGGCAAAGTAGGAAGTCAAGAGATATCTGGAGTAGCAGGCACATTTGCCCTTCGAGTACAAAATGAAGCAGGACGAAGGATAACAGAACTTGCCAAAAAAGCACACTGGTCATAGAAAACACCATCTTCCAACTCTACACATGGCCATCACCAGACGGTCAACACCAAAAGGGATTGATTACGTTATTTGAGCCAAAGTTGGAAACGCTCTCTATAGTCAGCAAGAACAAGACCGGGAGTTGACTGTGGCTCAGATCATGAGCTCCTTATTGCAAAATTCTGACTTAAATTGAAGAAAGTAGGGAAAACCACTAGACCATTCAGGTATGACCTAAATTAAATCCCTTACGATTATACAGTGGAAGTGACAAACAGATTCAAGGGATTAGATCTGATAGAGAGCCTGAAGAACTATGGACAGAGGTTTCTAACATTGTACAGCAGGCAGGGATGAAAACCACCTCCAAGAAAAGAAATGCAAAAAGGCAAAGGGGAGATACCAAGGGAACATTTCTTGCAAAGATGGGCACTGCTGCTGCTGCTGCTAAGTCGCTTCAGTCGTGTCCGACTCTGTGCGACCCCATAGACGGCAGCCCACCAGGCTCCTGGGATTCTCAAGGCAAGAACACTGGAGTGGGTTGCCATTTCCTTCTCCAATGCATGAAAGTGAAAAGTGAAAGTGAAGTTGCTTAGCTGTGTCCGACTCTTAGCGACCCCATGGACTGCTGCGCACCAAGCTCCTCCGCCCACGGGATTTTCCAGGCAAGAGTACTGGATTCGGGTGCCATTGCCTTCTCCGAAAGATGGGCACCATAAAGGACAAAAGCGGTATGGACCCAACAGAAGCAGAACATACTAAGAAGTGGTGGCAGGAATACACAGAAGGACTATACAAAAAAGATCTTAATGACCCAGATAACTAGATGGTGTTAATACTCACCTAGCACCAGACATCCTGGAGTGTGAAGTCAAGTGGGCCTTATAAGCATCACTACGAACAGAGCTAGAGAATTTGATGGAATTACCGCTGAGCTATAATCAGACCCTCAAAGTTGATGCTGTGAAAGTGCTGCACTCAATATGCCAGCAAATTTGGAAAACTCAGCAGTGGCCACAGGAGTGGAAAAGGTCAGTTTTCATTCCAGCCCCAAAGTTAGTGCCATAGAATGTGCAAACTACTGCACAGTTGCACTTATCGCACCTGCTAGCAAAGTAATGCTCAAAATTCTCCAAGCTAAACTCCCAACAGTATGTGAACTGAGAACTTCCAGATGTTCAAGCTGGATTTAGAAAAGGCAGAGGAACCAGAGGTCAAATTGCCAACATCTGTTGGGTCATAGAAAAAGCAAGAGAGTTCCAGAAAAATATCTACTTCTGCTTCATTGAATGCCCTGAAGACTTTGACTCTGTGGATCACAGCAAACTGTAGAAAATATTTAAAGAGATAGGAATACCAAACCATCTCACTTGCCTCCTAAGAAACCTGTTTGCAGGTCAAGAAGCAACAGTTAGATCTGGGCATAAAACAAAGGACTGGTTCTGTATTAATCATGGCTATATCTTGTCATCCTGCTTATTTAACTTATATGCAGAGTATATCATGTGAAATGCTGGGCTGGATGATGCACAAGCTGGAATCAACATTGCCAGGAGAGATATCAATAACCTCAGATACACAGATGACACCACACTTATGTCAGAAAGCAAAGAGGAAATAAAGAGCCTCTTGATGAAAGTGAAAGAGAAGAGTGAAAAGGCTGGCTTAAAACTCAACATTCAAAAAACGAAGATCGTGGCATCCGGTCCCATCACTTCCTGGCAAATAGATGGGTAACAATGGAAACAGTGACAGACTTTATTTTCTTGGGCTCCAAAATCGCTGCAGATGATGACTGCAGATGCTTGCCCCTTGGAAGAAAAGTTATGGCCAACCTAGACATCATGTTAAAAAGCAGACACATTACCTTGCTGACAATGTATAGTCAAAGCTGTGGTTTTTCCAGCAGTCATGTATGCATATAAGAGCTGAACCATAAATAAGGCTGAGCTCTGGTGTTGGAGAAGACTTTTGAGAGTCCCTTGGAATGCAAGGAGATCAAATCAGTCAATCCTAAATGAAATCACTCCTGAATATTCATTGGAAGGACTGATGCTGAAGCTGAAGTTCCAGTACTTTGGCAACCTGATGCGAAGAACTGACTCATTGGAAAAGACCCTGATGCTGGGAAGGATTGAAGGCAGGAGGAGAAGGGGACAACAGAGGACGAGATGGTTGGATGGCATCATCAACTCAATGGACATGAGTTTGAGCAAGCTCTGGGAGTTGGGGATGGACGTGGAAGCCTGACGTGCCTCAGTCCATGGGGTCGCAAAGAGTTGCACGTGATTTAGTGACCGAACAACAACACAGCATCCCGTACACCCAGTATTGTAGCAGTTGGAGGGGTAGCAGCAACTGACCTTGTTTATTCGCTTCCAAGAGTTTGCCTCACGTTTGTTCAGGGTCAGCTAAGGCTGAACGATGGCTTCCAGTCTCTGCAGGCTGAAGATGAGAGATTCATTTCTCAAACGGAAATATGATTGTATGTTTTAAGAGATGTTAATAAAATTCTGTAGAGCCAATCACTTTGCTCTTCTCACTTTAGTAAGCAGATAATAAAAGAAAGTCTTTCAGTTTGTGTGAACTAATCTGTAAAAGACTTATTTTAAAAACCACAGCCTGAAGGTCTGCATCAGTAATAGGAAATTTGAAATTTATTCTTGCCTTTGTTTGACTTAAACTTTCTAAGAAGTATTTGAAATTATTCCTGGAATATTTAGTTCCTGGGGCTGAAAATAGATCCCCAGTGGTTTGAGAGTCCCACGAGCACAGTCCTTCCCATAATGTGTACCCTTCTAAGCTAACTTCTCATTCTCCTCTGGAGAAATACCTTCTGAACCTTGTTATAGACCTTCTTACACATTCCAATTTCAGTGTCGTTTATCAACTCCAGTAGAGCAATTGTTAAAGTAAGGACTGTTTACTCCCTTTTCTAGAGGCTTGAGTCTGAGTGATCCTTAGGCATAAGTAAATTGAAATGACTGGATTTTGCCACCTTGTTCATCAGAATATTTTCAACAAAGCTACCGAAAAAGTACATTTCTCCTCCGTCATTGCTGTATTCTTGTTGCCTTCCACAGTGAAATCTTAAGCACTCTCTGGAGATCGCTGGTACTGGGTTAAATTCTGTCTATATTCATATGCTATGGAATGAGTCCAGACACCTACCTGATGGTAGAGCTTATCCACGGACTCATGTGCCAAGTCTTTCTGGCAAGCATTGTGCACAGGTCCTCTTTGCCTCTTCAAATGGTATACCCTTCCCCACTATTTACAAAAGTTCATTTCTTTGCAACATGAGCCTTGAAGTTTCATTCATTGGTTATTAATTAACTTCTCATATGTATCTCCGTGAATAGACATAGGTTCTTTGTTTGAAATTCAGCCCACTTTCCCCCAGACTTAGTAATTAATCTACTTCGAAAAGAAACCTTTGTTCTTAACTTGCTTTTAGACAGGGTAGTCCAGGCAGTTTAGGGGAATGTTGTTCTCTTTCAGGCAAGCCTAGTCATGCTAAAAGCTTTCTATTTCTCCAGTATCCATCTTCACCTTGCACATAGTAGTCTTGACAAATATCTTGACAAGGAAATTTTCACTACTAACACAGAAAAAATGTGCAAAATGCATTTCCTTCAATATGTGTTTCTTCTCCACTTTTCTATTGCTGTATTATTAATACTTGGTAATTTGGTTGCAGTCATAATGAAATCATCTTTTCATGTTTATAAGACCTTTTCTTAGGTATCGCAAACATTAATCTTATGATTTAAAGTTCTTTCTGAGATATAATTATTCTCACTTTGCTATTAACAAAAATAAGCCATGGAAGTAAATTGGGTTTTTCAGGGTCACAAAAAGAGTTACAACCCAAGCCTTCTTTCATGTCACATTTCTATTGTTCTTTCTAACATGCAGTTTGCATTGTTATAAGGTTCTTTTAACCTTTTCAGGATTTAGGGAGTATACATTTATGCATGTTTAAAAGAAGTTGTGAAAGCCCATTTGTTTCAGCCACAAATAGTTAATGAGGGTCTGCTGTGTTCTACATTGTTCTGGGCACTTGAGATTCATCACTGAAGAATTCAGTGATCCCTGCCCTAGTTGTAATATATTAGAAAGCTTTAAGTAGTATAAAAATAATCAAGCAGGGAAAGAAGTCTTCCAGATGTTCAAGCTGGATTTAGAAAAGGCAGAGGAACCAGAGGTCAAATTGCCAACATCTGTTGGGTCATAGAAAAAGCAAGAGAGTTCCAGAAAAATATCTACTTCTGCTTCATTGAATGCCCTGAAGACTTTGACTCTGTGGATCACAGCAAACTGTAGAAAATATTTAAAGAGATAGGAATACCAAACCATCTCACTTGCCTCCTAAGAAACCTGTTTGCAGGTCAAGAAGCAACAGTTAGATCTGGGCATAAAACAAAGGACTGGTTCTGTATTAATCATGGCTATATCTTGTCATCCTGCTTATTTAACTTATATGCAGAGTATATCATGTGAAATGCTGGGCTGGATGATGCACAAGCTGGAATCAACATTGCCAGGAGAGATATCAATAACCTCAGATACACAGATGACACCACACTTATGTCAGAAAGCAAAGAGGAAATAAAGAGCCTCTTGATGAAAGTGAAAGAGAAGAGTGAAAAGGCTGGCTTAAAACTCAACATTCAAAAAACGAAGATCATGGCATCCGGTCCCATCACTTCCTGGCAAATAGATGGGTAACAATGGAAACAGTGACAGACTTTATTTTCTTGGGCTCCAAAATCGCTGCAGATGATGACTGCAGATGCTTGCCCCTTGGAAGAAAAGTTATGGCCAACCTAGACATCATGTTAAAAAGCAGACACATTACCTTGCTGACAATGTATAGTCAAAGCTGTGGTTTTTCCAGCAGTCATGTATGCATATAAGAGCTGAACCATAAATAAGGCTGAGCTCTGGTGTTGGAGAAGACTTTTGAGAGTCCCTTGGAATGCAAGGAGATCAAATCAGTCAATCCTAAATGAAATCACTCCTGAATATTCATTGGAAGGACTGATGCTGAAGCTGAAGTTCCAGTACTTTGGCAACCTGATGCGAAGAACTGACTCACTGGAAAAGACCCTGATGCTGGGAAGGATTGAAGGCAGGAGGAGAAGGGGACAACAGAGGACGAGATGGTTGGATGGCATCATCAACTCAATGGACATGAGTTTGAGCAAGCTCTGGGAGTTGGGGATGGACGTGGAAGCCTGACGTGCCTCAGTCCATGGGGTCGCAAAGAGTTGCACGTGATTTAGTGACCGAACAACAACACAGCATCCCGTACACCCAGTATTGTAGCAGTTGGAGGGGTAGCAGCAACTGACCTTGTTTATTCGCTTCCAAGAGTTTGCCTCACGTTCGTTCAGGGTCAGCTAAGGCTGAACGATGGCTTCCAGTCTCTGCAGGCTGAAGATGAGAGATTCATTTCTCAAACGGAAATATGATTGTATGTTTTAAGAGATGTTAATAAAATTCTGTAGAGCCAATCACTTTGCTCTTCTCACTTTAGTAAGCAGATAATAAAAGAAAGTCTTTCAGTTTGTGTGAACTAATCTGTAAAAGACTTATTTTAAAAACCACAGCCTGAAGGTCTGCATCAGTAATAGGAAATTTGAAATTTATTCTTGCCTTTGTTTGACTTAAACTTTCTAAGAAGTATTTGAAATTATTCCTGGAATATTTAGTTCCTGGGGCTGAAAATAGATCCCCAGTGGTTTGAGAGTCCCACGAGCACAGTCCTTCCCATAATGTGTACCCTTCTAAGCTAACTTCTCATTCTCCTCTGGAGAAATACCTTCTGAACCTTGTTATAGACCTTCTTACACATTCCAATTTCAGTGTCGTTTATCAACTCCAGTAGAGCAATTGTTAAAGTAAGGACTGTTTACTCCCTTTTCTAGAGGCTTGAGTCTGAGTGATCCTTAGGCATAAGTAAATTGAAATGACTGGATTTTGCCACCTTGTTCATCAGAATATTTTCAACAAAGCTACCGAAAAAGTACATTTCTCCTCCGTCATTGCTGTATTCTTGTTGCCTTCCACAGTGAAATCTTAAGCACTCTCTGGAGATCGCTGGTACTGGGTTAAATTCTGTCTATATTCATATGCTATGGAATGAGTCCAGACACCTACCTGATGGTAGAGCTTATCCACGGACTCATGTGCCAAGTCTTTCTGGCAAGCATTGCGCACAGGTCCTCTTTGCCTCTTCAAATGGTATACCCTTCCCCACTATTTACAAAAGTTCATTTCTTTGCAACATGAGCCTTGAAGTTTCATTCATTGGTTATTAATTAACTTCTCATATGTATCTCCGTGAATAGACATAGGTTCTTTGTTTGAAATTCAGCCCACTTTCCCCCAGACTTAGTAATTAATCTACTTCGAAAAGAAACCTTTGTTCTTAACTTGCTTTTAGACAGGGTAGTCCAGGCAGTTTAGGGGAATGTTGTTCTCTTTCAGGCAAGCCTAGTCATGCTAAAAGCTTTCTATTTCTCCAGTATCCATCTTCACCTTGCACATAGTAGTCTTGACAAATATCTTGACAAGGAAATTTTCACTACTAACACAGAAAAAATGTGCAAAATGCATTTCCTTCAATATGTGTTTCTTCTCCACTTTTCTATTGCTGTATTATTAATACTTGGTAATTTGGTTGCAGTCATAATGAAATCATCTTTTCATGTTTATAAGACCTTTTCTTAGGTATCGCAAACATTAATCTTATGATTTAAAGTTCTTTCTGAGATATAATTATTCTCACTTTGCTATTAACAAAAATAAGCCATGGAAGTAAATTGGGTTTTTCAGGGTCACAAAAAGAGTTACAACCCAAGCCTTCTTTCATGTCACATTTCTATTGTTCTTTCTAACATGCAGTTTGCATTGTTATAAGGTTCTTTTAACCTTTTCAGGATTTAGGGAGTATACATTTATGCATGTTTAAAAGAAGTTGTGAAAGCCCATTTGTTTCAGCCACAAATAGTTAATGAGGGTCTGCTGTGTTCTACATTGTTCTGGGCACTTGAGATTCATCACTGAAGAATTCAGTGATCCCTGCCCTAGTTGTAATATATTAGAAAGCTTTAAGTAGTATAAAAATAATCAAGCAGGGAAAGAAGTGCTGGAGGGCCATCAGGTAATAACAGTGAAAGTGAAAGTGTTAGTCACTCAGTCGTGTCTGACTCTTAATGATCCCATGGACTATAGCCCGCCAGGCTCCTCTGTCCATGGAATTCTCCAGGCGAGAATGCTGAAGTAGGTAGCCATTCCCTTCTCCAGGGGATCTCCCCAACCCAGGGCTTGAACCCAGGTCTCCTGCACTGCAGGCAGTTTCTTTACTGTCTGAGCCATCAGGGAAGCCCTAATAATGATAATATTTCAATAATGTGATTAAAGTTGTATTCCTCTATAGAAAATGAAATTTGAGCAAAGATGGAAGAGGAAGAATTATCTGATCTGTACTCTTAACCAAATTCTGTGGTTTTCCGTGTCCACTTTTCCTTTACAGAACAGTGTTTTACTTTGTCTTCTTTCTTAAATTTCAGTAGGCAGAGCACTCTGGACGAGATTACCTACTGTGAATTTAAGTGCCTGTAGAAGCACATGCTGTGCACCACCAACCATTCCTTTTACGATCTCCCTGTTGCAAAATCCTATAATCAGCCCAGCCTTCCCCACGCTCAGCAGATGACTTTGTTTATGTCTTCTGTCTAGAAATGGAGTGCACAGTGTATACCTTTTTGGACCTTCTGTTGGACCTGCAACTTTGTCTCTATCCAGACTTTCATATGATTTACTAGCTTCCCTTTTCAGTCTCCAGATTTCTTTCTTATTGTAAATATGCTGACTTCTCTCTCAGACCATAAACACACCCTCACTCCTGTATGTCCATTTGCTGCTGCTAAGTCACTTCAGGCATGTGAGACTCTGTGCGACCCCATAGACGGAAGCACGCCAGGCTCCCCAGTCCCTGGGATTCTCCAGGCAAGCACACTGGAGTGGGTTGCCATTTCCTTCTCCAGTGCATGAAAGTGAAAAGTGAAATGGAAGTCACGCAGTCGTGTTCTACTCTTCGTGACCCCATGGACTGCAGCCCAGCAGGCTCCTCCATCCATGGGATTTTCCAGGCAAGCGCACTAGAGTGGGGTGCCATTGCCTTCTCCAATACATCCATTTAGTTTCCACTTAAACTCATGTTTCATCTTACCCAGTCTTCTCAAGAATAGTCTACCATTTCTGATTTTACTCTGTTCACTGTTACTGTCGTAGTCTGATTTATGCTCCCAATATGCTGTAATATTGGTCTTTTTACCACTTTTAATACTATTGATCATTCTCTTCTTTTTTAATTAGATTTATTTATTGTAATTTGTATGCAATAAAATTCACTTTCTAGCATTAATTTCTGGGAGTTTAGACAGACATATAAAATCATGTAATCACCACCAGTTAAAATACACAAGTTTCACCACCCCCAAAAGTTCCCTCATATTTGAGTTATATTCTGCTGATATTATTCAACACATTCTTCATGGGCAATTTCATCTAATGGTAGATGGCTCCAGTGGTATTTGCTAATGAATTATTTTTATCTCCATTCCAACCTCACCTTAGTTTCTGTCTTACATTCCAATTGCCTGCCAAATGCCAAATATCGCCACTTGGAAATCCCATAGTCATTATATTCAGTACCAAAGTAATCATCTGTTAATCCCACCCAGTCTCTTTTATGTCAGTGGCACTGGCTTTAATTAAGCTAAAATCCTTAATGTGAATTCCCTGTTGACAGATTTCCTCCTTGAGTCATTCTTTTTTCATGTATGGCCGTTTAACAAGATTCTCTCATTTTACCTGATAGAGTTGTTGAATTCGTCCTCTCCACTCCATTTTCTCCTGCCTTAGACCTGCACTTCTGCATGAATACCTCTCATTTCTGTGGCTCCAGCTTTGGCCCCCTTCAAGTTCATTCTCCACTAAGTAGTCATCTCCTTAAAGTAGAGATGTGGTCTTGCATTTCTGCTTACACCCTTCAGAGTTGTGGGAGGCCCTGGGGAACATTCGCCCTCATGATAAACACTGAGCTGCTCACTTTTGACTGTAATGTCTTCTTGTTACATTTTGTTATAGCACCGGTTCTCTGAGTATATATCCATAAGACCTGAATGTGACTTTTCATGTTATTTTATTAGTCTAGACACCGGCTGTACAGTATAGTGGCAAAGATCAAAGCAGCAGAGACAGACACTGCTGAATCTTGTCCTTTTCCCTTGTCTGTCTCTATGACCTTGAGTTTCTTAACTCTGAATTGATTTTCTCTGGAAAATGAAGATTATATTACTATTTACTTCATAAATGTGTCAGTTCAGTTCAATCGCTCAGTCGTGTCCGACTCTTTGTGACCCCATGAATCGCAGCACGCCAGGCCTCCCTGTCCATCACCATCTCCCAGAGTTCACTCAGACTCATGTCCATCGAGTCCATAATGCCATCCAGCCATCTCATCCTCGGTCGTCCCCTTCTCCTCCCGCCCCCGATCCCTCCCAGCATCAGAGTCTTTTCCAATGAGTCAACTCTTCGCATGAGGTGGCCAAAGTACTGGAGTTTCAGCTTTAGCATCATTCCTTCCAAAGAAATCCCAGGGTTGATCTCCTTAAGATTGGACTGGTTGGATCTCCTTGCAGTCCAAGGACTCTCAAGAGTCTTCTCCAACACCACAGTTCAAAAGCATCGATTCTTCGGCGCTCAGCTTTCTTTGCAGTCCAACATTCACATCCATACATGACCACAGGAAAAACCATAGCCTTGACTAGGCGGACCTTAGTCGGCAAAGTAATGTCTCTGCTTTTGAATATACTATCCAGCTTGGTCATAACGTTTCTTCCAAGGAGTAAACGTCTTTTAATCTGTCTCTTATACACATCTAGATGTGTATAAGAGACAGCCCCAACCCAGGGCTTGAACCCAGGTCTCCTGCACTGCAGGCAGTTTCTTTACTGTCTGAGCCATCAGGGAAGCCCTAATAATGATAATATTTCAATAATGTGATTAAAGTTGTATTCCTCTATAGAAAATGAAATTTGAGCAAAGATGGAAGAGGAAGAATTATCTGATCTGTACTCTTAACCAAATTCTGTGGTTTTCCGTGTCCACTTTTCCTTTAGAGAACAGTGTTTTACTTTGTCTTCTTTCTTAAATTTCAGTAGGCAGAGCACTCTGGACGAGATTACCTACTGTGAATTTAAGTGCCTGTAGAAGCACATGCTGTGCACCACCAACCATTCCTTTTACGATCTCCCTGTTGCAAAATCCTATAATCAGCCCAGCCTTCCCCACGCTCAGCAGATGACTTTGTTTATGTCTTCTGTCTAGAAATGGAGTGCACAGTGTATACCTTTTTGGACCTTCTGTTGGACCTGCAACTTTGTCTCTATCCAGACTTTCATATGATTTACTAGCTTCCCTTTTCAGTCTCCAGATTTCTTTCTTATTGTAAATATGCTGACTTCTCTCTCAGACCATAAACACACCCTCACTCCTGTATGTCCATTTGCTGCTGCTAAGTCACTTCAGGCATGTGAGACTCTGTGCGACCCCATAGATGGAAGCACGCCAGGCTCCCCCGTCCCTGGGATTCTCCAGGCAAGCACACTGGAGTGGGTTGCCATTTCCTTCTCCAGTGCATGAAAGTGAAAAGTGAAATGGAAGTCACGCAGTCGTGTTCTACTCTTCGCGACCCCATGGACTGCAGCCCAGCAGGCTCCTCCATCCATGGGATTTTCCAGGCAAGCGCACTAGAGTGGGGTGCCATTGCCTTCTCCAATACATCCATTTAGTTTCCACTTAAACTCATGTTTCATCTTACCCAGTCTTCTCAAGAATAGTCTACCATTTCTGATTTTACTCTGTTCACTGTTACTAACGTAGTCTGATTTATGCTCCCAATATGCTGTAATATTGGTCTTTTTACCACTTTTAATACTATTGATCATTCTCTTCTTTTTTAATTAGATTTATTTATTGTAATTTGTATGCAATAAAATTCACTTTCTAGCATTAATTTCTGGGAGTTTAGACAGACATATAAAATCATGTAATCACCACCAGTTAAAATACACAAGTTTCACCACCCCCAAAAGTTCCCTCATATTTGAGTTATATTCTGCTGATATTATTCAACACATTCTTCATGGGCAATTTCATCTAATGGTAGATGGCTCCAGTGGTATTTGCTAATGAATTATTTTTATCTCCATTCCAACCTCACCTTAGTTTCTGTCTTACATTCCAATTGCCTGCCAAATGCCAAATATCGCCACTTGGAAATCCCATAGTCATTATATTCAGTACCAAAGTAATCATCTGTTAATCCCACCCAGTCTCTTTTATGTCAGTGGCACTGGCTTTAATTAAGCTAAAATCCTTAATGTGAATTCCCTGTTGACAGATTTCCTCCTTGAGTCATTCTTTTTTCATGTATGGCCGTTTAACAAGATTCTCTCATTTTACCTGATAGAGTTGTTGAATTCGTCCTCTCCACTCCATTTTCTCCTGCCTTAGACCTGCACTTCTGCATGAATACCTCTCATTTCTGTGGCTCCAGCTTTGGCCCCCTTCAAGTTCATTCTCCACTAAGTAGTCATCTCCTTAAAGTAGAGATGTGGTCTTGCATTTCTGCTTACACCCTTCAGAGTTGTGGGAGGCCCTGGGGAACATTCGCCCTCATGATAAACACTGAGCTGCTCACTTTTGACTGTAATGTCTTCTTGTTACATTTTGTTATAGCACCGGTTCTCTGAGTATATATCCATAAGACCTGAATGTGACTTTTCATGTTATTTTATTAGTCTAGACACCGGCTGTACAGTATAGTGGCAAAGATCAAAGCAGCAGAGACAGACACTGCTGAATCTTGTCCTTTTCCCTTGTCTGTCTCTATGACCTTGAGTTTCTTAACTCTGAATTGATTTTCTCTGGAAAATGAAGATTATATTACTATTTACTTCATAAATGTGTCAGTTCAGTTCAATCGCTCAGTCGTGTCCGACTCTTTGTCTGGCTTGGAGAATTTTGAGCATTACTTTACTAGCGTGTGAGATGAGTGCAATTGTGCGATAGTTTGAGCATTCTTTGGCATTGCCTTTCTTTGGAATTGGAATGAAAACTGACCTTTTCCAGTCCTGTGGCCACTGCTGAGTTGTCCAAATTTGCTGGCATATTGAGTGCAGCACTTTCACAGCATCATGAAATATACTATATATATAAAGCATTTAGCATAGTGTCTAGCACATATTAAGGACTCTATAAATGTTAAATATTATTAATATTAGTATTTTCAACTAGCATTACAGGCCCAAATGTTCTGTTTTAGCAAATGAGTGTCATGATTCCCTTAGCAATTTATGTTCCAGAGGAAAGAAGCTCTTGAATATGATAATATCTGAAAAGTTCTTAATTAAATTCTGGGTTTGAGATGGTAGAAAATCCTTAGAATAGTTCCTGTGTGCATATATAACTTTGATTAAAGGATTTGTACTATTCAGTTCAGTTCAGTCGTGTCCAACTCTTTGCGACCCCATGAACTGCAGCATGCCAGGCCTCCCTGTCCATCACCAACTCCCGGAGTTCACCCAAAATTATGTCCGTCGAGTTGGTGATGCCATCCAGCCATCTCATCCTCTGTTGTCCCCTTCTCCTCCTGGCCCCAATCCCTCCCAGCATCAGAGTCTTTTCCAATGAGTAAACTCTTTGCATGAGGTGGCCAAAGTACCATTATATCAGTTAATTTCACAATGGTCAGACACATCTCAAAGTGACCTCTGCTGTCTTTTCCATGGGAGAAGTTTTGCTTAGAATATGAATTTTAAGGAGAGTCTATACCATTGAAATCCTTAATAAGCATCCATTAAAATAGAGGATAATAATAACATGATTAACTTTTTGTTTAGGTCAAAAGTAGAAAATTAGCAAGAAGAGGAAAGAGAAAACTAAAAGGAATGGGGAAACAAATAAGGCAGCCTCAAACTGGAAGTAACCTAAGTTTTCATCAACTGATGAGTTGATAAATATGGTGTTATATTTATCTGTATAGAATATGGAATATTATGAAGTCGAGAAAAGGGATGAAGTACTGATACATGCTGTAACATGGTCAAACCACAAGAACATTATACTAAGTGAAAAAGTCACAGAAGACCATGTATTATAGATTTCATTTAAATGAAATGTCCAGAATAGGCAAATCCCTAGAGACAGAACACAGTTCATCCTCTGTTGTCCCCTTCTCCTCCTGGCCCCAATCCCTCCCAGCATCAGAGTCTTTTCCAATGAGTAAACTCTTTGCATGAGGTGGCCAAAGTACCATTATATCAGTTAATTTCACAATGGTCAGACACATCTCAAAGTGACCTCTGCTGTCTTTTCCATGGGAGAAGTTTTGCTTAGAATATGAATTTTAAGGAGAGTCTATACCATTGAAATCCTTAATAAGCATCCATTAAAATAGAGGATAATAATAACATGATTAACTTTTTGTTTAGGTCAAAAGTAGAAAATTAGCAAGAAGAGGAAAGAGAAAACTAAAAGGAATGGGGAAACAAATAAGGCAGCCTCAAACTGGAAGTAACCTAAGTTTTCATCAACTGATGAGTTGATAAATATGGTGTTATATTTATCTGTATAGAATATGGAATATTATGAAGTCGAGAAAAGGGATGAAGTACTGATACATGCTGTAACATGGTCAAACCACAAGAACATTATACTAAGTGAAAAAGTCACAGAAGACCATGTATTATAGATTTCATTTAAATGAAATGTCCAGAATAGGCAAATCCCTAGAGACAGAACACAGGTCAACAGTTGCCAAAGGTTGAGGAGAAAGGAAACTACAGGAGGAGTGTTAATGGACATGAGATTTCTTTTGGGGTTGATGAAAATCTTATAAAGTTAGATACCAGTAATTAGTGCCTGATTGTATAAATACACAATTGTGAGATACAGGCATATCTTTATAGTGTACTTTATTGTACTTTACTGATTATATATATATATGTTTTTGTTTTTTATGAATTGAAGCTTTGTGGCAACCCTTTTGACAGGCAAGTTTATTGATGCCCTTTTTCAACATTTTCTCACTTCTTGTCTCTGTGTCATATTTTGATAATTCTCAGAATATTTTTAACTTTTTCATGATTATTATATTTGCTACAGTGATCTTGGATATTACTGTATGATAGTGAACATAATCCATAAATGTTATATGTATTTTGATTGCTCCACTCATAAGCTGTTCTTCTCCTCCCTCCCCCAGGCCTACGAATTCCCTGAGACACACAACAGTATTGAAATCAGGCCAGTTAATAACCCTGCCATGACCTTTCAAGTGTTTGAGTGAAAGAGTCCCATGTCTCTCACTTTAAATAAAAAACTAGAAATGATTAAACTTAGTGAGGAAAGCATGTCAGATGCTAACATACGTCTGAAGCTAGGCTTCTTGTGCTAAGCAGCCAAGTTGTAAGTGCAAAGAAAAAGTTCTTTCTTGAATGAAGTTGAAACTACTACTTCAGTGAACACAGGAATGATAACAAAACAGCCTTATTGCTGATAGGGAAAAATTTTTACTTGTCTGGATAGAAGATCAGATCGGTAAACCATTCCTTCAAGCCAAACCTAACCCAGAGCAAGGTCCTAACTCTTTGCAGATCTGTGAAGACTGAGAGAGGTGAAGACTTTGCAGGAGAAAAGTTTGAAGCTAGCAGAGGTGGTTGGTTCATAAGGTTTTAGAAAAGAAACTGTCTCCGTAACATATAAGGTGAAGCCCCACGTGCTGATGTGGGAAGCTGCAGCAATGTAAGAAATGAAGGTGGCTACACTAAGCTACAGATTTTCAGTGTCAATGAAACAGCCTTCCGTTGGAAGAAGATGCCATCTAGGATGTTCTTAGCTAGAGAGGAGAAGTGAATGCCTGGTTCCAAAGAATAGACTCTCTTGTCAGGGGCTAATGGCATGACTCTTAAGTTGAAGTCCCTGCTTGTTTACCATTCCAAAAATCTTAGGGTCCTTAAGAATTCTGCTACATCTACTCTGCCTGCGCTCTCTACATGGAACAACAAAGCCTGGATGAAACACATCTGTTGACAACATGGTTTCCTGAATATTCTAATCCCACTCTTGAGATGCACTACTCAGAAGAAAAGATGCCTTTCAAAATACGACTGCTTATTGACAATGCACCTGGTCACTCAAGAGCTCTGTTGGAGATAATCAAGATTCATAATGTTTTCATGCTTACTAACATAGCATCCATTCTGCAGCGCATGAAAAAGGGGTAATTTTGACTTTCAAGTCTTATTATTTAATAAATACATTTGCTGCCGTAGACAGTTATTCCTCTCCTGGATCTGGACAAAGTAAATTGAAAACCTTCTGGAAAGGATTCACCATTCTGGGTGCCCCAAAGGACACTTGTGGATTGTGGGGAAAGGTCAAAATATCCAAACAAGAGTTTGGAAAAAGTTGATTCCAGCCCTCATGGATGGCTTCGAGGGGTTCCAGACTGCAGTAGAGGAGTCACTGCAGGTGTGGTGGAAGCCGTAAGAGGGCCAGAAGTGGGGCCTGAAGATGGGCTGAGTGGCCGCCGTCGCAGGATAAAACTCTCCCAGAGGGGGAGCTGCTGCTTATGGAAGAGCACAGAAAGGTCTCTTGAGATGGATTCTGGCCCTGGTGAAGATCTGGCAAGATTGTTGGAATGACAACAAATGGTTTAAATTATTGCTTAATTTTAGCTCATAAAGCAGCAGTAGGTTTTGAGAGGATTGATTCCAGTTTTGAACAGTGTTCTACTGTGGGTAAAATGCTGTCAAAAAGCCTGGTATGCAAGAGTCAGTTGATGCTGCAAACTTCATTGTTGTCTCATTTTAAGAAATTGCTGCAGCAGTCTGTACCTTCACCAACCACCACCTCGATCAGTCAGCAGCCATCAACATCGAGGCAAGATCCTCCATCAGCAAAAGGACTATGATTTGCTGAAGGCTCAGATGATGGTTTGCATTTTTTAGCAACGAAATATTTTTATATTAAAGTATATAAATTTTTTTAGACATAATGCTGTTGTACACCCGTACAACTACAGTACAGTGTAAACATAACTTTTACATGTCCTGGGAAGCCAAAAAATTTGTGTGACTTTCTTCATTGCTGTATTCGTTTTATTGCAGTGGTCTGGAACTGGACCTGCAATATCTCTGAGGTGTGTCTGTAGTATAAAATATAAGTTGGTCTCTGCCTCTGATTCCTGGCTCAAAGTTCCTAACATCCTTGTAATTTATGATAACATTAAAAGCATCTCTGGTTCTAATACTTGTTTTAGACTTCTGTCCCTGGCATTGGGCTCTTAAAAGCCTTGTAAATTCCTAAGTGATGAAAACACCACCAACATCTTTTGTTCTATTGACGTGACTCTAGGTGGGTTCTTGGTTGACTCCTGGGTGGGGCTGGTAACCAGGCCTAATCAGTCATGATTAGAATCTTGGAATTTTCAGCCCCTTCTTCAGTCTTGCAGAGGGAGAAGAGAGGCTGCAAATGTGATTACTGCGGATCATGTCTGCTCAACAAAGCCTCCATAGGAGGGTGTTCAGAGAGCCGCCAGCCTGGTGACTTGTCTGCGCCAGAAGGGTGGTGCACCAGCTCATCTACAGCAGGCAGCTCCTGCACTTGGGGCTCTTCCACATCTCCTCCCCCTGTGTGTCTCTTAACCTGCAGTTCATCTGTGTTCTTTATCATACCCTTTAATAAACTGATAGACATAATTAACATTTCCCTGTGTTATGTGAGCTGTTCTTACAAACCTGAGGGAGGGGATTGTTGGAATTTGCAATTTATAGTTGGATTTGAAGTAGAGGACAGTCTTGTGGATCTGAGCCCTCCCTTGTAATATCTGACACTTATCTCTAGGTAGATAGTTTGAGATCAAGTTAAACTGTGGAAACACAGCTGGTGTCACGGAGAATTGCTTGTTGTGGGGGAAAAGCCCTGCATACTTGGCGACCAGAAATGTCAGAAGCGAAGTGTTCCAGATGAGTGGAGGAGGAAGTCCCTGGCAGGAAGAGTGGGCTTTGTCCCCTCACAGCCATGAGCACTGCGTTTTGTGCTTTAAACAAGGGAAAGTTTATCAGTTTAGTTCAGTTCAGTCACTCAGTCGTGTCTGACTCTCTGACTCCATGAATCGCAGCACGCCAGGCCTCCCAGTTCATCACCATCTCCTGGAGTTCACTCAGACTCACGTTCATCTAGTCTGTGATACCATCCAGCCATCTCATCCTCAGTCGTCCCCCTCTCCTCCTGCCCCCAATCCCTCCCACATCAGAGTCTTTTCCAATGAGTCAACTCTTCACATGAGGTGGCCAAAGTACTGGAGTTTCAGCTTTATCATCATTCCTTCCAAACAAATCCCAGGGTTGATCTCCTTCAGAATGGACTGGTTGGATCTCCTTGCAGTCCAAGGGACTCTCAAGAGTCTTCTCCAACACCACAGTTCAAAAGCATCAATTCTTCGGTGCTCAGCCTTCTTCACAGTCCAACTCTCACATCCATACATGACCACAGGAAAAACCGTAGACTTGACTAGACGGACCTTAGTTGGCAAAGTAATGTCTCTGCTTT